>JAQFXW010004780.1:0-10830 GCA_034693945.1 Dendrobaena attemsi
ACCAAGGTGCGATTAGCAATTGGTCATTAAAGAATAAATATTATATTATTATTATTATTATTTTGGGATCACAGTTCTTAATGGCTTTTGGGATTGCAGTTCTTGTTGACTTTTGGGATAGCTGTTATTATTTGGGATTGAAGTTCTTATTGAGCTTTTGGGATCACAGTTCTTAATGGCTTTTGGGATTGCAGTTCTTGTTGACTTTTGGGATAGCAGTTATTATTGGCTTTTGGGATTGTAGTTCTTATTTGCTTTGGGATTGCAGCCCTTGTTAGTTATTGGGAGTGCAGCTCTTAATTTATTTGGAAATTGCAGTTCTTATTGACTTTTGAGATTGCAGTTCTTATTGTGACCCTTTCAGTAGTAGTTGATGGATTTGACAGAGTCTCTTGCATGTGTTGTTTGTTGCGCAGCAGGGACGAGAGACCACCCCAGAGTTCTTCCCCTTCATCTTCTGCAGGTGCCATCTCTGCTGCGAACAATCCTAGCTCGAGACGATGGATACCCGTCAGTGTTCAACAGGCAAACAGCTTCAGCAACCAGAGCGAACGAAATGATGCTATTTTCCGCAAAGTCCGAGGGTATTGACCAGTTCTTTGTTTCACCGATTCCAATGTCTGTGTATTTTTGCCACTGATAATTAAAGTATAATTTGGGTTTTTATTAATTGCGTAAACTGGGTGATTTACATATCTGATATGTTTAGATGTGTTATATAATACTGTATATAATGTATTCTGCATGTTGTTAGATACACATAACTAAAGCAAGACGAGTGAGTATATAGTTTTTGCCATCTTTTCTGAATTTTTTGGGACACTATATATAGCCTTCGTGAATAAGCTGATGTCTTATACTTAGTTTAAAAGTTCTGCTTTGGATATTGGTTAATTAAACTTAGCACGATTGGATATAGCAGCTCGAGCAGTATAGAGTGGGAGATACTTCGCTAGAGCAGTATAAAATTGACTCGGCTGTATATAGGTCTAGTTTTAGCTTTGTGTGTGTGCGGTTTACAGTAACCACTATGTAAATATAATTTTAGACTGTTGTACATGTGCGTTGTGCAAATCTAATGCATGACATTGCATTTGTGTGAATTTAAATTTGGTACCAGAATTGAAGCTTTGTTGCTTAGGCTTTTTTGTTAAGACTGTAAATTTATCTTTGTTAGTTAAGTTGATGTATTATTTTTACGTTATATCGTATATTCTGAGCTTGTTGTATTGAGCCACTAGAACAAGATCTATTGAAATGTTTGAACTTTTAACTTTTTTTATTCCAATTATGTTATATTAATTGGAATAAACTTAGTTGAATTGGTTAGATAAGAGAGGTGACTGACCCTGCACCTCTTTATTCATTATCATCGTAATAATTATGTTCTTGATTCCCGCCATTTGGTGAGATGGGTACGTAAAAATGAGCTCCTTGGTCATTTGTCAAGTGCAGTGCCTCTATGAACGTTTGTTGATCTGATGACAGTGATGTTCTGTCCTCATTTGCATTATCTATCCAGAACTGCCTTCACCTGCCTTACCTTCTCTTTCCTGTGAATCTTGCGCTAACATTGTGTAGAATTTTGTCAACGGTCAGCGTAAACTTTTATAGTAAAAGTTGCTCTGAACTCTCTTTAATTTCGAGAAGGTAGTAAAATACATGGATTTTAATACCAGCTATTGTAGGCAATAAAGACTTAATACTAATATGTGGAACTCCACCTCTATATAGCTTGACTTTCGATAGTCTATCTGTACAATATTTTATCAGTTGATCAGTTGGAGGAAGAACTTTTGGGTTTAGCTGATGTTCTGTTTGTTTTGTGTCTTCAGTATTCTCAATAAATTGACACCAGAGAAGTTTGACAAGTTGAGTTTAGAATTACTTAATGTTGGTATTGAATCACAAACCGTCCTAAAGGGTATCATTCTTCTGGTGAGTACAGCTTCATCTTTTCCACTTCTGTTTTACATAGCAATCAATGTCTCATTGATTATCATTTCATGTACTGAGCAAATAGACCCATAATCGAATCCTATTTGGTCACCTGTTCAAAGTGTAAATAAAATTGATCAAAGTAGCTATGACCTTGTCTCTCGGAATGTCCTGGGCTATCTGTTCTGACTGGGAATAAACTTGATCAAAATGGGTGTTGTCTTGTATGCCAGCATAATTATGATTTCTCCTAATCGCACGAACTGTCCTAATGATCGACATGAGGTTTATTGTTATTTTTTCAGTTAAAGATCATCATAGTCAATTTCGCTTTGGCTTTCTCTTTTGTGATTAGTCCTCGAGTCTAATTCAGATGGACATGATTTAGAGTGACTATTTATAACTTGTGATTAACTCTCTCTGTGCCTTTATACCGAGTGAACTGAAGAGATACTCGGCTCTTTCTTTGACCTGTCAGATGATTTACTAGCTTTTAACTGATCTTATCAAATGACGTTTATGGGGTTTACTTTAGTAGGTCTTGCTTATATTTATGTGTCTGTAAATAACAATGTTTATGATCAGCTTTAACACTTAAACAGCCACGGGTATGTAAATTCTCATACCAACCGGTACCTTGCGGTCGTTAGAGGATTAAGATGGCTATTAAAAGGTGTTATGCAATTTGTTCAGTTTAAAAGTTGCTTTATTTATTTTTCAATTTAAGAGGTGGTATATATGAAGTTCAACTTAGAATTGCTTTGTTAAGTGTGAAAGATGGCTTATAATTGTTCAACATAAAAGGTGCTATTGTAATTATTAAACTTAGCATATTTATGTGTGCTTGTTGGTCTGCGGCAATGTGCTCTAAATCAGCGGGTTGATATTTCTTTACCGTGTTTTTAATTGTAGATATTCGAAAAGGCTTTGGACGAGCCGAAATACAGTTCGCTGTATGCTCAGTTGTGCCATCGCTTGTGCGAGGATGCGCCCAACTTTGAGCCACCGTCCTCCGATACTACGGTAATTTTTTATGTGTTTACTAACATTCACGTGTGACACGGTGGCCGATCGTGTGGCACGTCGGCTCACGGAGCAGGCGATGCATGGTTCGATCCGGTGTAACGACGTTGGGCAAGTTGTTTGCGCACACGTGCCTCTGTCACCAAGCAGTATAATTTGGTACCGGCGTAAGCTGGGAAGGAAACGGCAAATCTTGCGATACACCGGCCCCGTGTCAAGGACCTTGGGATTCGTCCATTGCCGGCTCAGGGCCAAGGAAAAGGAGATGAGCACCACCCAATGAGTCGAAAGGCCCGGGTTGGACTTTACCTTACCTACTAACATTCAAATACTGCTTTGACTGTGTTTTTCATTGATGTAATTTTTATACAGAACTCCATCTATTCGATGTCCTGTTTGCTCGCCATGATCTTGACCATGATTTTTAGGAGAGATGTGTACAAATGTTGTGTTGTCTAGCAATGGGTACACTGCTGGGGGAGTGACCATGATTTGAATGGGATTGATGTAAACTTCAAAGGTCCATATCTTGGGAAGAAACAGTGTGTTGAGCTGAAAATTGTCCTGACCATGCATATATTTGTTGGGGAATGTGTAAAAACTATATCGCGAATAGTGTCTGAACTTTTAGTAGTACAAACAAACTTTGAATATACAGGAGGACAGACTTTGTGAGCAATAGTGTATATATCTATTATGTCTTTGTGAAGAATTTATCTATGGGATCCGATTGTTGTGAGCTTACTTAGAAGGTGCGTTGCAGAATTATGTTACCACCATAATCCTCTGCCATATTCTATTCATGGTTTTTAACACAAGAGTCGAGGGTAGCGACTTCTATACAAGTTTTGAGCCGATTAATCTGTTTTAAATCAAACTGTCAGACATTTTATTGTCCTCTGATTTCTTCAACTGTGAGAGTTATTGAACTTAGTAATCCACAAGAGGCCACATAGTACTTAATCGCATCTAGGCTAAGTATTGTGATTTCACATCTTGGCTAAGTATTGTGATTTTGACGATTCTGATTATTTAAGTTTATTCTGTTAGGTTTTGTCTTTTTTTTAAGTCTGAGGATTTGTGAGTAAATGAATTCTTTTTGCTTGTTTAGACTTTCCGTAAACTTCTGCTGAGCAAGTGTCAGGATGAATTTCAGAACCGTTCTCGCGCTACAGAAGGTTAGAAGACGTTTGCTTTCCGTCAAATGGCTTATATGTGGGAGTTTTGATTTCACAGTTAAACTCACGTCAGAGCAGAAACTTGCTTTGAGATTTTCTGCTCCATTTATACCACAAATTTGACCTGAGTGGTTTGATCAGAAAGCTCTGTTTTCTTTTTCTGAATGTTTATTTACACCTGTCACTTCAAACTATCTATTAAGAGGTACTTTGTGTTGAACTGTGAGTAGCCAAGTGTTTGGAGGTTCACCTTGTAACACTGAGTAAGCTTGCTGCTCCTTACCTCTGTTCAGTGACCTTGTTCACTCATAGTTGCCCAATGCCATCAACTCATGCATCTATAGTTGTTAATTAGTGCTGCTTGGTAAATTGGTAATAAATAGAAGCTGGATGGACCACACCTTTTGTGGATGGTCTAAAACTGTATTGTTTTCTGGTTTTGTTCAGCCTTTGAGAGAGATGGCCCTCTTACAGCTGACGAGAGGGAGCAGTGTCTTATTGCCAAGCACAAAATGCTTGGCAATATCAAGTTTATCGGTAGGTATCACAGAACGTCTCCACATTTGCATTCATATTTTTTCGCTTTGTCAATGTTACTTCACTTCTTGTAACAATTTTATTAAAACAAATTTGTTAATTAAAATGATATTGTTAGCTTTTGGAAACTTCCCAATTATCCTCTTCTTCTTTCTTCTCTTCCATCAGTTTCCTGACGATGAGGCCCAGATGCAATTATCCTAGTCGATGCTAATTGATGATTGTCAGTCAGAATTTATATAGCACCACTTCAAGGATTATGATTGACCTTGGATAAGTTCCATGCAATAGATCGGTTGTTACCTGATCGTGTGATATCTGACCATGTTTACTTAGTACCAGAATTCAACTTTTTTCTGTGGCTGCTGAACGAACAGTGACTACCTAATAAAATCCACTAAAAATTGCTTTAAAAATAATTATGGGAATAGTGCTATCAGTAAACCGTTAATCATTAGTTATTATAATAACGTTAATTATAATTGTTAATAACTATTTTACGGTTGTAGTAGTACGGTTACCGGAATGACTTTTCTATCTTACAGCTCATACTCTGGGTATCTGGTGCCAGATGCAACCAAGCTTCTTTCGGTTTAGCCGTGATGGCTGTAAGATATAATTAAATACTAGAAGTTACCAATTCTACATAATTATGATAATCAGTTGTGTGATGATAGCCATTTGTTTCTTGTCTTGAACTTGACTATTGGTTGTTGTTTTGTGCGTCCAGGTGAGCTCGGGAAGCTGGAGATGCTACACGAGGGCATCCTCCACAAGTGTATCAAGCAGCTGCTGGAGAAGAAAAAGATGGCGATCAAGGACATGTCGGAGGATATGGAGTGCCTGTGCCAGATAATGCGAACCGTTGGCAAGCGTCTGGACCATGAGAAGGCAAGGCTGTGGATGGATGCCTACTTTGAGCGGATGAAGGCATTCCAGGCCAACCAGGACCTGCCTTCAAGAGTGCGTTTCATGCTGCAGGACTGCATTGAGCTGCGTCGGAACAGGTGGCAGCCACGCCGGAATATGAATGATGGAGCGCCAAAGACCATCCAACAGGTGTGTGGTGGATTCTTTGGTTGTTTAAGGTGTAGGAATTGTTGAATTGGCGGCCCACAACAACGGATCAAATTATTATTTAATTGATGTGATCTGGAAAGAAATTTACAATCTGTGTTAAATAATATGTAATTTTCAAAGCTAACATTTGTTAACCTTTTTGGCAGATATTTGCATCATACAGGCTAGCAAGAATGTGTGCCAATGATGCATCTAGTTTTTAGTGTTATATTTCATCTCTGTACTTGAATATCATTTACTTAGGTTATTGTGTTGGGTATGAGTGAAGTGGTTTTTGTGTTGAAGGTGAGAGAGGAAGTTGCCAAAGAGAGTGGGGTCTTCATACCGAGACAGCCGTTAAGGAGCCCTCCCTATATGATGTCGGACCCTTTCTTTGGACCTGCACCCCGTGGTTTGAATGGTCATCTTCAGAGACCCTCAGGAATGGCAGACATCTTTGCTCCTCTGCCACCACCCTACATGGGTACATAATGTTGATTCCGTTTCTTATTTTCTTGGGCATTTGAGCCGTATATTCTGAACTTATACGAAGCTGATCAATGCAATTGAGATCATTTTGTGAAATGCAGCTAATGCTGATTCTGCCGTGATCACAATTTTGTTTCTGGGTATTAAAGATTTACCTGGATGAATTCCACTTTAATAAATTTATCATACAATGAATGTTGATTGAATTAGTGATAAATAGTTCATTCATTCATTCATTTTGAACATTTATATAGCACCCCTTCAAGAAGACTACTCAAAGGCGCTCCAAACTCCAGCGCGGCTAATCAGAACAGTCTTAAGACGAGTAAAGAACAATGGTGAGATGGACCTTGGCAAGAGGCGGAGCTCAGGAGGGAGTCCGTTCCAGGTCGAAGGGCCTACAACAGAGAAGGCTCGGTTCTGTTTTGTGGAGGTGCGGGCAAAAAGGACTTGAAGCCCTGCTCATCTGAGCGGAGTGACCTAGAGGCTGTGGTGCTGACGACAGGACAGCAGAGTTCCCGAAGATAGGCAAGAGCAAGGCCCAGAAGACAGCACCAGACAAAGGCAGTCAACCTATAGGCAATCCGCTGCTCAGAGCGTAGCCAGTGGAGTACACCAAGCATATAGCTTGAAACATCCAGTTACTGTGTAGTGATGTGTTTCAATACGTTCAACAAGGAACGCTCTGTGCTTTGAGAGGTTCCTTATACACTCAATCGATATGAAGTTTATATAGTGCTCCTTAAAGACATCTACTCAGATATGCTCCAACCACTGCTGAAGATACTAGTTTTAAAGGATAAGCTGGTATGTACTGTGCTATTGTGACATAGTAGCTTCTTGGATAAAGTTCATTACTTTGTAATGCATTTATGTTAAGGATACAAGCCTTCTCATCCAGTTGCTGTGTAGGAACTGTGAGCATGTTTTCGTCACTCACAATTGCTTATTTCCTTCGATTGATGGTTGGTCATTAGATAATGGAACTTAACAGATGCAAAGAAGTTTCTAATGGTTGAGAATATAAATCATCGTCATCATATTCGTTTAATATCACTGAACATTCTGACAGAACACAGTATGTTTACAGACGAAGTTCGGAAATAATCTAACATAAAATCAAACTTGGATAGAAGAAGAGGTTTCAGAATCAATACACATTTCTAAACATTAAACATTTCTAAAATACTGTGATGTTTCTTTGTCTGCTGCAGGCAGTGGTAGTCTTGGGACCGGTCCAGGGGTCATTCATATCGACCACTTTGCCAAAGGTTACCAGGCTAATCGAGCAAGGAACCAGATCAATTCAGGTGTGTTGATTTGAAAACTTTAGTCTTCACAGCAGGAGTCCATTAACTGGTGCTTATCACATGTTAATGTTTTAACTTATGTTAGTTAGTATTGACCTATGCACAGTTGACGGTTTTTGTCAGTATGGAATTTTGGCATTGGTCAGCATAAACTTTTATTAAATACTCCGTAAATTTTACTCTGAACTTTTTAATGTTAAGAAGGTAGTGTAAAACATGGATTTTAATACCATCTCGGCATTAAAGGGCTATTACTATAATGTAGAGCTCTATCTCTATAGATTGACATTAAATGGTCCATTGATCTAGCCTTATCTGTACAGGGTGAGCCAAAAAGAATGAACCCCCTACGTTTTTTGCCAATATTTTTTGCAATCAAATGTCTTGGTGGAGAAGATTTTAAGAAGCTGCTTTAAATCCTGTGACATAAGCTTCTCAGGCTTTCATGTCACTTTTCCATGAACACGTGAAGCCGTTTTCTTGTGTAGGTCGGTAGCACCTCTGGGCTATATATATTTTCAGTTGCCATTGCCACGTGACATGCAAGCGAAATAATGGCATGCTTACAGTACTTGATGTGCTGGTCATAGTACGAGTTGAGTAGTATAAGATGTGAATGTTATTGTACAGGTGGAGGAATGCGTCAGTTCAAGGACAAGACTTCGAACTTCAGTCAGTATCATGATGACGGTAAATCCTACCGCAGCGATCTCAACGACGATGACGAGTCGACTGTCATGAACCGCCAGAACAAGTCGTATCACGGAGGAGACGGTGGAGGAACTGGAGGAGGAAGAGACGGAACGAGAGATGGAGGAGGAGAGAAGATGCAGAACAGTCATGGAGGAAGCCACGACAAGCCACTCAAGACTTCATCAACACAGCAAGGTCAGTTGTCTGTCATATGTATGTATTAGGGTGATCCAAAATTGAATCAGAAATGCGTTTATCAGAAAATTTTTGAAATGATGCGACCACTAAAATTTCGGAAGATGGATTACATTTTTTGCATGGCTCTTGTGTTAGCGATGCGTGCGTAAAAGGCAGCAATGTGGTCAGAGTTTTTGGAGACTGATGTTTCTTATAAATATGAACCACTCTAGTATGTGTGCATGCATCAGCACACCCGTATACTGTATATACCTGTATACTGTATATACCTGTGTACTGGTCACTCTTTAATTGATGATTGATGACCATGGATGCACTAAAATTATTGTAATAGTGATTTCTCTTGTCGTTATTGGGTTTAGTAAATAATTCAAGAACTGTTAAAGTTGCTCATGGAGATTTGTCGTCATGTGGCAGATTGTTCCAAAGACCCATAGAGAAAAATGCCGCCCAGCTGAAGCCAACATGCTAGAACGCGGGACCATGAAATCTGTTTTTTTGCTTCAAACTTTTAGTTCTTGGAGTAACTCTGATTGTATCGTACTGGGAGATGCACTTTAGAAATCTGTTGATGCAATACTATAGTTCTATAAAACTATACAATTCCATGACCTGGCCATGGGAAGTGTTGCTTTGTGCTTCCCAGATTAAACTCTTACCTAATTCCACATAAATTTATAGATACGTGTAAATCTGCTGAGAAAGTTCAGACCCATAATTGTTGGATTGCTTGCCAATTGGATTACCGAATAGACCGCAGTGTTGCTTTTTTCAGCCTTATTTTAAATTTTTTTCAGCGTTTTCATTGACGGTTGATATCGTAATACACCGTAGCACGTTGTAATTGTTGTCTCATTGTAGGTGGTCGTGAGTTGCCTCCCCGTTTTCAGAAGAAGCAACAGCAGCAGCAGAAGGAGTCGGCTCAGAATGAGAGTGCCTCACCAGGTTCCCACTCACCCCCGCCTGCTCCCTCGGGTCAGCAGGGACCTATGGTGCCTGCCCGGCCTCACCTCATCAGACCATCGCCTTCAATGAACCCCTACATGCCCCCAATGGTATCGTATCCGTCTGCAATGGGGATGATGACTGGCTCCGGACCGGTGGCGCCTATGTCGATGATGGGGGGAAGCGGAGGAGGAGGAGGGGGCTCAGGGGGTGGGGTAAAGGCGAACCAGAACATGGATGAGATTAGCCTGAGACCGATGAGAGGGAGTTTTGTGCCGATGCTCAGACCTAATGTGCCATCGATGTTGCCGCGATCGGCACAGAGTTCTCAGACAATGCCGATAAGAATGATGCAGGTGAGTCTGCTTGGGAGCTTGCTTTCTTGTCTATGACTGTGTTTGTCTGTCTGAAGATTGTTTGTCTCTGTGCCTGTCTGTCTGTGTTTTTGTCTCTGTTTGCAGGCTGTCCCGCTTTTGTGTTTGTCTGTCTGTCTTTTTGTCTCTTTGATTCTTGTCTTTGGCTGTCTATGTGCTGTGTTGCTTCCCCATCTGACTCTTGTCTTTGTCTCTTTCTCATGTGTGTCCCTCAGTCTTTGTCTACATCTTATTTTGTATATCAATATTTTCCATATTTGTTTTCACAAAGTTTGCAAATCTAGAAATACAGTTTTTATACTTGTTATTTAAACATATATTTGTTCATTAAACTCACATTGACAGATCGCAACATTATTACAGACAGGTTATACGAAATATGGCCCGCATAGCACGACACGGAGGTCGGCTTAACAGCGGGTTAGACTTATACTAATGGCCGATAGAACTGGAACACTCCTGGTACGGCCAAACCAGGAGTGGGGTGGGGGATCTTATTTTCCAACTGACACAAGACAAACCACACAACAGAAAGCGCCATTGGTGGCTAACAGAAACTTAGAATAAATTACTGCCTTATGTGGGGCTCGATCCCAGGTCGCCAGATCAGCACTTAGTTTATCGACCAGCCGCTCTCTCCACTAAGCTACGGACCAACCCCTTGCCTATGCATTCTTTAGTATTCATGTATGTGAATGAGGTGAGATGGACAGAGGCTGGAGTTGGTCTAAATGATGAGCGATAGCTTATAATGGTCTGTGTTTTCTTGTAGCCTCCAATGGGTTCGATGATGCCTCCACATGCACTGAACGGTCGTTTTGCTTCTGTGCACATTACTCCCGTAAACAAAAACAAGACCGTCAACAAGGACGAAACAAAGCAGCCTATGGTGAGCCGAATTCACAATAAATTACTGAATTTATCCTGTGGAATGATTGAATTTATTTATTCACACATTTCTATACCGCCCGCCCTTCAAGTCGCCTACTACTCAGAAGCGGTCCAGACGACAGCCCGGAGGTGTGTCGGAGTTTACACGCCGAAGCGCCACAAGCAATTGTGAGTGAAAGACTTGCTCAAGGTCCT
>JAQFXW010004781.1:0-10826 GCA_034693945.1 Dendrobaena attemsi
AATTAACGATGCGTCCATGGACTCCAAAATAAATTACCGCGGCGTCCAAATACCGTGTGTTACATGATATTGCATTATGGAAAGGTCAATAAAATTTCGCGCTCGCGCGCGAATGTCCTCTTTAAGCTTCTTAACCAAACCATAACTTCAATGCTTACCTTAATTTTACCGTAACGTATTTTTATCAAGGAAATAAGAAAATGTGTGATTGATGACAAAAAACATTAGATTTTTGGGAAGATGAGTTGCGAAAGTTTTGGGCCCCCCCTTACTGAATGTCTAGATCCGCCGCTGGTCATAACACCATGCAGAGAGCATTTGAAAGCGGCTCAACCGGTTCAACATTTGACCTGTGTGAACAGATTGTCAGCAGGAATATTATTCTAGATAAGATCCGGAAGAATGCTTTTGGTATTTTATGCGACGCCTGTTGTTACTATACTTCAACGCTCTCTCTGTTGATATCATTGGCATAGCAATCGATGTCCAGTCATGCATGATGCATGAATAGATAAGAGGAAAGTGTGTTTGACAAGAAGCGGGAAGGAGCAGACAGTCAGAGTGTCTCAACCTGCAGCTACGATCGATAAGCATATTAAACAGTGATTATCTATGGACGAATTCTGAGGACGAATTCTGAGGACGAATTCTGAGGAGGATCGTAACATTACGATAGATGAACTGGATTGCTATGTTTCCTAGAATCCAGTCTTAGACTCTTGACAGTGTCTACACTATAGTTGGCAAGTTCAGTTCCGACACCCCCCCCCCCGTTTCACATCTAAGTTACAGAGACGTCCGCATCGCAATCGCATCAGATCATATAGCGATGCATTTAAAAACCACAAATTTATAGATTTCTGCATTCAGGGTGGTCCAGCATAAATGTCCCCACTTTGCACGCCTATAACTTCGACAATTCTTACCATTTATTTATACATCTTACGAAACATTCTGCACAGTAACTTTTCATAATTTGAAGAATTGGTGGACAGGTGTATGGAAGGATCAGGGACTTCCTTAATTTGTTCGGAGAGATCTAGTCGCAACGCCACATGGATATAATAAGTGGTGAATAGAGGAGACATTTATGTGATGTCATAATATATTGTAGGGAGGAGACATGTGATATGCTGTTAATTCAACATCACATATATAATTATATATAGCTAAGGTTAATTTCTCTGCGTATACGCACATACGTCCATAAGTAAGTATGCGAGCTGACTGCAGCATTGACCTTCAAAGCCTTTGCAGTCGTTACAAGCAGTAGAACTGAGCGGATTTAGCGGACGCAGAGGAAGCAGAGACGGAGAGACACACGGAAGGAAGAGCAAATACCGGACGGAAGGAAGGAAGGAAAGAATGCAACGTGTTGTCCCTGCCTGGAATTCGAGAGTGAGATGGGGCGTTGGAATGCGTTGGAGAACGGCGCCAGAATATTTGCCCTAACACCAAAATACACGATCGTTGCTTTCCAATGAGAATTAAATGACAGGAGCCGGAAAACCAGCAACACATACACGCACACACCGACTCTCCTACAGTCCTACACAAGCACACGCGCGCACACACACCTACCTACACGCACATACAAACACACACACACACAAACACACACGCGCACATACAGTGACACATTCACATATCCATACATTTGCATCGAAATCGACCCGTAATTTGCATATTTATTTTTAGCTCCACCAATCCTGCGTCTTGGCAGATGTTTCAAACAGTCATTTACTAAGATATTACTTGAGAATAACAGTTATAACAATAAGCAGTAGGCCTTTATAGGCTATTGTGGCAGTTTGGAACACACTTGTATAAACATGCCAGCTTATTTTTTCAGAGCAAAAGGCTTTAATCTTTAATAGCTAATTTGGGAGGGAGAAAATTTAGTATGAGATCTAGACTCAAAGTAACATTCAATTTTTACGAATACTTGTTGAAAATTTATATAAAATTAGTGCTGTAACTCTGAAATGTCTCCAGATCTCATACATCTGTAGCTTACACTTCAGCGTACAATGCCTTTCTCGAGGAGTTGAACTTCTTCTTCCAATCGATTGCTGTCACTACACCTAATTGATATCTACCTCACTGCAGGTGACTTTAACATCCACGTCGTCGACAACCATTCTGATTCATTTGCTTCAGAGTTTCTCTTCTTTTTAAGCGCTTTCGGTCTTTACCAAATCACTCTCTTCGCTTAGTTATCGCTTCTGTCTCATCAAACCTGTCACCTAAACTGCGAACTCCTGATCAATATAATTTATGCTTTGTTGGAGCTGAGAATTTATTTGACGATCTAGTATTTACATTGCATTACATTACGTATAGCCTTCACAGATTTGTCTGATTTTTCATCAAGCGCACTTATCTGCTCTCAAGACGCGTGATTGGTCGAGCTAAAAATAGATATGCAACTCACGTATCGATTTAGATGCAAGTGATCTATTACTGCACAGTGCTAGCTACATGTAGCTGAGTGCTTTGTGGTTCTCTGGCCCATGATAGAACTGCAGATGACGTGTAAGACTTCGAGTTCACGTATAGGCCTACATCGCAATGCCATCGATGACTCTTGCATTAGTTTTATGCTCTTACAACAAGTCAAGTGATAATAATCATATTAAAAAAGGTCTACATGGGTCGTCTCTCTTACGATAAGCATATCGTCCGAACTCCAAATTCTTAAATACCTGGCACAAGAAAAAGTTATGTTTTCTGACAATAGCGATCTTCTATCGCGTTCTCAAACCAAATATACGGTATAAGCGAAAAGTTTCCGTTTTTCACATATCAGCAATGACTTCGACATGCTCTTTGAACAATTATTTTGAATTAATTTTTCCAGCAAAAGTGTTTTATGCAAAGCTACTTATTGCATGCTGGTTAAGTGTTTTGTGATGTTATTTTTAAAATTTAGAATATGTGCAAAATTTCCTCCGGACGCCCATGACTATAAGTGCACTCACTGCACTGTATATTGATTACAATACTATTGTAATATATCAATTATATTATATTGATTCTCGAACTGCCACTGCCCAGCATTGCGTCTATACATCTGCAGGTTCATTGCTATGGAATGATCTTCCTTCGTTGACTCATTCCGCAATCTTAACTGGCAGCTGGCAGTGCTACTGCTTATGCCGCTAACTTCAAACTTATCTTTTCTCACGGAGTCTAACGCACTTGGAGGCGGGAGCGCTCTGATTAGGTCGTACTAAAAGAGGCGCTCTATAAATCTATAGATACAATACAACACAATTGTCTGAATACTTGATTTATGGCGTCTATAGTTCCAGCGGCCATAATAGACGAGCTGTCGAGTGACGATACGACTGTTCAAGAGGGAGACACCGTCGTTCTCATATGCAACGTGACGGGAGTCCCTCGACCGGAAGTCCAGTGGTTCCGTCGCCCTGCCGTTAGCAAGATGTCGGATCGCGAAAGTAAGAGCTGCAGCTTAACAGGAATTCCGAGGCCAGGTATCACCTTCGTTTCTCTCCTCCTCCTCCTCCTCCTCAACTGCTTTCTGCTTCTTCGAGTTCCGCCGCCGTCGCTTTCAAGTCCGCCTTTTTTTCTCCGACGGTTTTGCGACGCTTTGGCTTCCTGCTCTGAGTGCTCTCTGAACACCAGTGTCTGCCAAAACACACACTGCAGTGTGGCCATAATGTTCACAGACAAAATGTGCGATCAAAAACAATGTCCAGCAGCCAAAAAGCAATATGATTTGGCTTCCCTGCTAATCAGTAAAAAATGTAGCAGTCAAAGTGACTTTAAGTAGTGCTAGAGTATCTAATGAGGAATCCGTTAGTTTTGGCTATGAATCCGTTGTATTGGCTGTCGGTGTGTGTGTCGTTGTATGTGTGTGAACGTGTGTGTGTGCACGTGTAGGTGTACGTGTGTATGTACGTGTAGGCCTTCGTGTGTGTGTACTGTGTGTGGGTGTGTGAGTCGGACACAGGTCACTCTTCAGTCTTCACGTTTATCTGTGCAAAACTCTTTTGCTTGCGGAAATTGTCTGTTCTGAATGACATCGTTCAAGCGTAAGACTACTTTATGTAATGCTACAGTATCTAATGAGGGATCCTTTAATTATCGATAGCGCTTTTGTAAGGCATTCGAAGGCATGTTATGTTAGATGTAGATGTTGCGCCTAATCTCGTCAGCTGCGATTGCAATGAAAGCAAGTTGGAAAGACACGATTTCTTACAGTGTGGCTGCTACCATCGCAATCAGACAATTATTGTTCCTGTGAGCATTTTGGCCACTTTAGTTGTTATGAGAATGATGATATGCACTTTCTCTTTCACAGTTCTTTCGTGAATTTCACTTTCGACACCTTCCTGCCTTCTTTTCATTTTGAAATCGATGCTCTTTAAATTATCAGTGATCCAAACTAATCCCATATCTACAAAACGTAGATATCTGAACAACGATTATTTAAGTTAGGTTTTCATTCGAGGAACCAGATGAAATTTACATGAGCGAGGAATAAGTTACAGAATTTACAATTATTTTTCTACGATCGAATCATCTTCGAAATCGAAGACTTCAAGATAGCAACAGAAGCCAAGACGACTAAACGTCATCCTCTGTGAGAGTATTTAAGTTACTTGAATCTCGTAATTCGTGGGTGAAGACTTTGAACGAACTCACAGAAACTATGTAGGCCTAGTATTATCTTCGGAAGTAACAATGACCCTATTACAGTTAGCCTATCTGCAGACAATATATTCCATTCACGGCCGGATTAATAGTTTTTATATCTGGTTCCAGGAATGTATATAATTAAACATCCATGATAATGTAACATTTGCGAAATAAGAGAATGATTAAGAAGAGTACTAGTGGTAGGTCCTTTATTTGTGAAATATCTAGTAGGCCTATGCCTGGGTGCGTGAGCCCACTGGAACTGTGATTAATCTGAGCCAGTGCAGAGACTCCGTTGGCATCTCAAGAGATTACAATCGGAATCTGCAGATTAGATTTTACGGACGACATCATAAGATTATGTTAATCACGTCGTCGTCGTTAATCGCTTCTTGTTTTGTAAATCTAATGCAGAGTGCATTTCAAGATGTATCTCACAAAAGCATCTCACCATCTCATATATATGTATATATTATATACATATATACAGGGTGTTTTAAAAAATGATCCCCTAGGTCTTTTGCCACTATTTCCGTCAAAAGTTGGAATTTTCTAATACAATTTTACAGGCTGAAAGGCAATTTATATTTACATATGACTACTAAATTTCACCAAAATATTTCAAACATAACAAAGTTATTTAACTTTTAGCGACGTCACCCATTGCTTTTTATAGTTCAAAAACGTTTAACAGGTTTTTGCTAATATTTCAGCCAAAAGTGAAAATCTCTTAATGAAAGTCTACAGATTAAAGGTAATTTATATGTTCATTTAACAACCAAGTTTCATCAATATTTAAAATGCAACAAATGTTACAGCACTTTTAGCGGGAAACACCTCCAGTATTCTGATGAATCAAAAAAGTTTAGCACAACAAACGTTAAAAGATAAAGTGCTGTAACTTTTGCTGCGTTTCAAATAGTTTGATAGAATTTGGCGGTTATACGTAGGCTACGTACGAACTACCGATAAGCATGTGAAATATCATTTACAAATGTTTACATTTAGCGAAATTTACTAAAAGATGTTTACATTTAGTGGAAATATTAGCAAAAACCGGTTAGACGTTTTTGAACCATCAAAAAACAGTGGGTGACATCACTAAAGTTGAATAACTTTTATTCTATTGGAAATATTTTGGTAAACTTCGGTAGTAATATGTAAATATGAATTGCCTTTCAGTTTGTAAAATTGTATTAAAGAATTCCCACTTTTGACGGAAACATTGGAAAGAAACATAGGGGGATCATTTTTTAAAACACCCTGTATATCATGTATACATGTACATGTATATGTCTACTGCATGGTTTCTATATAATATTTTAATATAATATTTCTACTATATCCTGAAAATGTCATCCCCCCCGACGACTGATCATTTACCTCCTGCAGAGCAGTCAGAGAAACGAATCGCTTACCTGGCCTAAACTCTAAACTCATCTGTGTTGTGCATGCGTTTACTACCGTGCAGAGGCATGTCTATTCATTGTGCTGCTTTTGTTCTATTCGGCCGCTATTATGATTCTATTGGTGTGCATGCTGCAGCATTTACTTCGTAGATATTCGTGGCATGTTGAGTGCATGTTAATTGTTCCTGTGACATATTGTGTGTTCAACAAAACTGTTAGTACTTGAAGACGAATGCCTACGCCGCTGACGACATTCAATCTCGGCGCACTAAACAATGGTCGCCTTTCACTTCTATTGCGCGCCCTATAGACGAATATTGCGCATCGTACATGCAACAATGTACGATGCGCCTAATGATTAACATAGTTTCTATATCGCTGAATATTAATATCAGGTGAATAATTATATAAGTCAACTGGATTCAACAAGCAACTCCAGCGGATGTTTGGTGAATCAGCATTCAGCAGTTGCATTTACAGATAATGTCAGTTAGCGCCTTTTGGACCTTTAGAGTTCAACGATTGGAAATGGAAGTAATGCTTAGTAGACGAAGGAGTCTAATTGCCACTGCTATTGTTTTGATGAAACTACTGTTGTCTAAATGTTGTTGGCCGTTCATCTTATTGTTCGCATTCATCGTATTCCAATGAGACAGAGTACAACGAGGCAACAGAAATAGATAGTTCAGTTTATTGCATTATCTGAAGTAATTATGGTGAATTAATAAGGCTCTACAGACTTTCATCATAAATCATTGTCAGAGTGATTATAATTATAATTACATGCTTATTACATTATACTTATGCTATAAAGATAGTAATAGATTACAGATCAAGAAGATTTAAATAACTGATTGAATTCTTTAGAGTTTACATGATAACAAATTTGCCATTGATTATGAACTGAATGCAAGGGCTTAACAAAGATTACAATTTATGTTATGCTTATAGGCTTAGTTTTATTAATCTTTTTTCTTAGTTAAGCCTAGGGTCATTGTATATAGGCTACATATGTTTATATGTTTAAGTTGTCTAAGAAATTGAAACTTTAATAAGTTATTCTTAATGCTCTTGATTTCTACCTTGAATTGTCTGTTAATACAATGTATGTGATGCGCACGTTTTTCTAAGTAGCCTGTAGGCCTACATGGATCTTCACATCTTTTACTGAATTTATCGGGTGATTTATCCTTCACCACCACTCGCCAATTGGAATGGACGCCACAACTGTGCATGAACCGCGTGCTAAGCCGAGATTCAAATCTCTGAAAATAAGCCAGCATCGGGAAGCGAGCCGTGGTCTTTGTGCTCTCTTACCAGCAGCACATGTGTTACTTTGAGTGGAGTGCCACCTTCTATATCAGTTGACGGACGCCTTAGTCTATTACGAGAGCCTTCTGTGCATTCTTCTGTGGTTCAATCGCCATTCTCCTATCCATTATTAGACTATAACTGCGAATTAAACAGTCTGAACTTATTGTTCTGGTTGCGTCCTCATCACTTTCATCTTTGACTTTCGATTTCCAGTCTCTTCGTTTCACTTACATCCTCCTTCCACGCCATCACTAATATCCACCGTCTTCCTCTTTCCATCCTTCTCCAGTTGGGAGTCTACATAGCATCACTTTCAGAGATCGATCACTGATCAGAATTATTATATGGAAGCTCTGACCAAAACAATTCTGGGTCAATTCAGTTCCAAAGGTAAGTCATTGGGGCGGACGATGGCTGTGTGTCTGTCATCATCGATGCGTGTCTACATATTGTTACATGTATGTTTAGAGCAGCAGCAGCAGCAGCATCTGTGCAATCATGTACTATAGATGCATCTGTGCATACCTGTATAAGGGTGTGTGTATACTGTGCGTCGTTAGGAATTCCTCTGATCGGGGAGATGATCATCATCCAGAATGTGTCTCGCTACTGCGACGACATCTACGAATGCGTTGCATCGAACGGAGTTCCACCCTCAGTCAGTCGACAGATGAGAGTGACCGTCGAATGTTAGTCATCACGTCATGTCTCTCTCACCTATATATGAGTCAAGTCAGTTCGTCTCTCTCGTAGACGATCTCTTTCGATACCTATCCTCCTCTTATCGATGTACATATTTGCATCATATCGAAGGCTCGCCGTATTTAAACAACATCGTAGTGTTATTATGGCAGCCGTCCTTTTCAGATATATGAAAATTAAGGTAAATTTGACTTTTTACATTCATTATTTTTTTATGGTTGTTATAATCATTATTGTTATTTTGTCATCATCATCATCAGCAATCGCAGCAGTAACAACAACAACAGCAGCAACAACAACAACAACAACAACAACAGCAAATAGAATGCTATTATCCCGTGCACACGACTTATAGAATTTCTAGGTGTTCTGGTGGGTCTAGTGATCTGAAATCAGTGTTCTCATAAACATTTCTATTAGTCAACTACAATAATTATCAGAAGCATGATGTGTTTTTACAATTAGCAGCATTAGAATTGGTATAGGCAAAGATTCACAAAAGTCATAACAAATCATGTTATGCAATGTAATGAAAATCCTCTAAAATTTCTCAGCGCCCACAATAGCCACGTCAGCTTATTAACCAGCGCTATAGCAAATCAAATCCGCAATATAGACAATTAACTCTTTGTACGTTACGGTGCCATGTCAAAATCCAGAAGGCCAGGCAGAAAAGCCCACAGAATGCTACGGTAGAAGTCGCCGATGATGATGATGATGATGATGATGATGATGATGATGATGATGATGATGATGATGATGGTGGTGGGCATGATGTGGCGCAACAGGAGTAGAATCAGGATATTCTAACTGGAAGAGTTCGATTTTGAGAAGTGAGTAGAAAGTAGCAGAGGAAATAGCAAGGGAGGAGATGTAAAACTGACAGGTGAAATATATAGGAGGGTGAAATGATGCCATCGTGAGACCGTGTCTGGTCATCAAAGCCTCTGGAAGCGGTCATCGTGACAATCACTGTCACGTACTACATGTCCAGGTAGAGCGAAATAGTTGGGGAAAGAGAGAGACACACAGAGAGAGAGACAGAGAGAGACCGAGAGCAGAGAGCAGAGAGCAGAGAGCAGCGCACATTGAGTTGTTATGTAAGTGATCATTGCTTTGTTTTATGTGAGATACCTCAAAGTGGCTGATAATAGACACCGTTCCTCATTTCGAATGTAAGGAAATAGGGGAGAAAGGAAGAGAGCTGAGGAGGAGTCTTTGAGGTGCAAAGTATAGGCTTAATGGTGTAACGATGTATTAAGCCTATTGATCATATGTTGGGCATGAGTATCGGAGAATTGGTTCTCTCTCTGGTCGTACAGTTAAGCCGGAGATAACTCTTCCGAATCGTCGTCTGGGTCAGGGTCGAGGTCGGGAGACGATCCTGGAGTGCGTCATCACGGCCTATCCACAGGCGGTCACCTATTGGGAGAAGGAGGGACGCAAGGTTCAGAGTTCATCGAAGCATCGGATCGAGGCTTATGATGAGGGAGACAATACGATCGTACTCAGTCTTCGCATCAACGACCTACAGGACGACGACTACGGAGACTACAAATGCGTCGCATCCAACTCACTCGGCAAGGACGGACAAATCATGCACCTCCACGGTATTACAAGCACACGCACCACACACCACACACGCACAACACACACACACCTACACACACACCTACGCACACACACAAACACACACACACCACACAAACACACACTCGTCAAGAACGCACATTATTAGAACGTACATGCAATGTCATGCATCAGTGTTAATTTCGTGAACAAAACTAAAGCGAGAACGAAAATTGTTAGGCAAACATTCTCCAAAAAGCGAAAACGAGAACTGGACAGAAATCTCGAACTAGAACTAAACACAAATGAAAAAGAATAACTGACGTAGAACGAAGACGATATTGGTTAGTTAAGACCATTAGGTTCTAATGACACTTTAATGTAGACGCTGTTGCTTAAAATTTATTCTGGATTTCGTACTGGTGCTTCGTGTCTAATATTCTCTGTTGATTCTGTTAGGCCTATATTAGTATCGTTTTATTATTAATATTGTGCTTTAGGTCAAGGGTGTTCCTAAAAGGCGTTTTATAGGCCTAATGTAGGCCTATAATCTTCAGAAATAGGGGGGGAATTACTCCGATGCAAGCTAAAACCAAAATGATTCGATGAATAAAAAGTAAACTAAAACTAGAAGTGAAACGATTATAAGAATAACAGCTACACTAAGACGAAAATGATAATCAGAACTAAAACTAGAACTAAAAGAGAAACGATTTTCGGAAATAAAAGAACACCTGTACATGCGTGTTAGCATAGTATAGTATAGGCCTATACCTGAGTTAAATGTTGTCTTGATAACGCTTTTTAATGTGTACAGAGTATGCAGAGTCTGATGAGAAGTCTAAGACTGTGACCGCCTCATCGTCATCCCTATCCTCATCGCAGTACCATCCTCTTCCTCGTTCTCCTCCCACTCCTTCTCCAGCGAAATTCTCCAGAAACGTCGCCAACACACCCAGTTACACCAGCAATAGAAAGCACCGTACGTACAAATAGCCAAATGTATAATATTACAATAATTATTATACATTAGGCGCATTTAGGCCTATGCTCTGTGCTGCTATTCTTCACTTGCGTGTATTATATTATGCAACATAGAACGAGTATTCGTTACTTGAGACTTTAATATTCGTTAATATTCACGAATATTAGGATTTTTTAATATTC
>JAQFXW010004782.1:0-10826 GCA_034693945.1 Dendrobaena attemsi
ATGAGGGAATGCAGTACAAATAATGTAAAGCAAGAGGCTGTGGGCATAACCTCTCAGTCTTGTTGTCCGGAAATTCCTAAAAAGGTCTCGAGTGCGCTCGAGTTTGTCTTTAAATGTTTTGATTCTTGAGACCAAAAGTCGTAGTCTTGATTTTTCAAGACCAGATTCTTCAAGACCATGAGTTTTACAAAAATCACCTAATTATGGAATGGCCAATTAATCACCTCGGCCATTCGCCTCAGTCAAATATCGGCTACTCGGTACTACTCCGTTGCAGAAATTTCCTACAGACAGAGAGTAAAAATGTACAGGGGCAAAAGAGGCATGGAGACGGTCTCTGGGCTTCCACCGAGGTTCTAGAGAGTGCTGAGTATTGTTTGTCCTTCACTCTACTTTAAATATAAATATGTTATTTCAAGTTAATTCTTTCCAATTGTAACTCAGAGCAACTCATGTGATGTATTATGCTTAATGTTTAGTAACTTAAGCGACTCAAATAATCTTATAAAATCATTTTTTTTCAAAATGTGAGGCACAAAAATGAACTTTTATCACTATCAAAACAGTGAAAACTCAAACAAAGGTAGAAATTTAAAAAAATGGCAAGCTTCATATAAAAAAAGGTTAAACCAAAATCACTTGTTTTTATCTACAGGCTTTAGCCACATGTGTGTCCGAGCATGCTGCAGTTAAGTGCAAAATGGGGAAATAGAATCGTATGAAACAGAATACAAATATTACCTACCCTGTTTTAAAGCATCTGTTACCGGAAACACACCATTAATTTAGTTTAGCCTGATTGTCACAGGTTATGATTATGTCTTCTATTGACCCAGTAATTATATGCAAATTTTTATTTATAACAGGTAGAATCATTCACTAAGATGATTCGTCATGCTGTGCCGAAGTCTACATTATTGCCTCTAAAGATGGATGATCTCCAGCCTCCGGACCACATCGATGGCGTACGGATGGAGCATGATGGACATCTGAATCGGGACTACAAGAAAGAAGTCCTTCTTGGGAACCACGAGGAGTTTGAATGGGAAAGTGGGTCAAAGCTGGTCAGCCGATTAAAAGATATCTTTCAGAAGTAAGTTTCTGTGCTGTGTTGATACTGATCTGGCTTCAAGCCCTTCTGGATTTCAAGTCTACACAATATAGGTTGCGATGGCCTGTCTTGCTAACAAGTCTGGCAACATTATTGTTGACCAGTTTATTTAAATAAATCAGTGCAGTCTATGAGAGGTAACTGGATCCATGCAAAGTACAGAAAGTCTATAACACATCAAAAGATGTATTAATGTTTAAAACCTCATCTGTATTGTTTATAGCCCCATCTGTATTAATGTTTATTTTATAACTTAGTAGTCCATGAGTGTCAAAAGGTTGGGAACCACTGCATCTGTATTTATCCTTTGATGTACATGTATAGGTGACCCTATCTTAGCAGAATTAGTATCCTTTAAGGGCCTCCTTGTTACACCAGCAGTGAAGATCTGTGCTCCTACAAATGTAAATTTACTGATGTTGGATGACAATAAATGATTGCTTGTTGATTGTTGAAGAAGCAAACCTCATACGAAACTGAAACTGGCCTACTTACTATATCTGTTGTGCAAACAGGGAACCAGCAAACGGAAGTCACTGGCAAATGAATTTCAAACACTATAATTCTGATACTTGATTAGATTTTGCGTATTTTAGAAGAAGATTTATCAATCACTAAAAGATTTAAAGCATCAGTCATGATTTTATGAGTTCGGCTTATATTTGAGCCATCGATTTTGGACACTAATTTTTCCAAGAAAATTCACTTTGACTCAATACTTGACCTCGACTTATAGTCGAGATTATAAGGTATATCATGGAATGTGTAATAATTGTAGAGCGGACACCAATAGGGATGATCATCTCGAGCTAGAGGAACTAAAGGATTGGATTATGCTCAACGTCCAGATCCATCTGAATGAAGCCATCATGGATAACAAAAGAGTCTTCGTACATCTCGATACAGATAACGACGGTATTGCTATTTCGTTATTACTATAGTTTTTTATTGCAAAAGTTTGTAACACACATGTATGCTGAGTCATGTAGCATTTTGAATTCTGAGATAGGCATGCATTTAGATAATTATAATTGATAATTGTATGCATGCTCTTGATACAGACAACTGAGGTTGCATGCATGGGGAGGGGTTAGAGCATTTAATAAAACAGGAAAGCCTCGTGTTTCATTGTAACGCAGGGTGCGTCGTAAATTGAGATGTATAATAAATCAGGCTGCTTGCACCGCATCCAATGGTTAAATTCTATTTCTGTAGTAACCAGTATTGTTCATTCCAAGAAACTTCACTTTGACTCAATACTTGCAATATTAGTACATTATAGTGATAGACAATGACCTTAAGTTCTGCCTCATCAACACACAAGCAGCCTGATATTATTGATAATATTGTAATCATACTGCGGTTGTAAATTTGAGTGTAATAAGAAAGAAGATTGTTATTATGGCAATATATAGTAGCATGAAATTATCTGGAAACACATGTTTCGACTAGTTTGAACTTTTGGCATGAGAATGCCCAGGACAGGAAGGCGTGGCACTTTATCGTGCCTGGATGGGACTATACTCACTGCTGGATAAATGCATTGGTCCTAAACATTTTATAGAGTTGGTCTGTTGCTTTGCTCACTGAGTATATATAAGTTAATTGCTCATTTTCTTCAAATTCGGATGATGAGTACAGAAGGACCTTAGAAGCAACGAATCATGCTTTTGCTGGTACACCACTCGAGTCTAAACGCTGGTTATTGGTTGCTTTTCTGTGTAGAGTTTGTGACATGGAAAGAGTTCTACGTTCACTTTCTGCTGGCAAAGGGGTACGACCTAGAAACTGCCGAACAACATTCAGAAGACTACGAGACACTTTCATTCGATCCTGACGGTAAATCATAAATGTTTAACAGTTAAAGCTCTATTACACCAAGTAGAAGAAGCTTATGTCCAATGTCCATTACTGAAATGTCACAGGAGTTAATTAAAGTAAAATGCAAGAAAATATCAGATTGCTTTCAAGTCTTTCCTTGAATACTAGTACCAGTTTGTCTCAAAAGATGATTTTTTGTCGTGCTCTTAGAAAATGTACTCATTCACTTGAATGTAATGACATTTTCTCCCACAACCGAAAAAGATCTTTGCGGCATAGTTGCAGTGTACACGTGAGAAAGGAACAAGAAAGTCAGCACATGTAACCGAGCGCAAAGAACAGTGACCCAGAGAAGCAGAAGCCAAGAGAGAGAATATACGTTTATTTTACAACGCCTTCATAACAAAGAGGTGAAGAACTCACATAAATAGAATGGAGCTTAATTAAGAGAAGACGCAATGCCAGCCTGCAATAGAAGACTCTTATAAAGAATGCACTGCTGCAGGGAGCCAATGGAAACCCTCTCTCATAAAATCTGAGACATGATCAAACCTGGCTCATACCAAACAGACAAACTGTCATTTAATTTAAATATTGTTACTTATTTTGTAGAGAAGGAAAGAATTATTCGCTATAAATTTCGCTGGGCCGAAGCAGATGAAGAACCGCAAGACAACCGGTTGACCTTTCATGAACTCATGAACTTCCGACATCCAGAACAGAGTCAAACTATGCTCGTCAGGATGGTCAAGGATCTTATCGATAACTTTGGTATATCATATTATACATTCTGCAATTTACAATTGTATTTCAATTCGGATTTTATACATGTTGATTGTTGAAACAGATTAGAGATAGTTTGGTTGCTTGGGTTTCGACTATATGTTTATAACTTATGTTTGCCATCGTTGAATAAATTATTTTAAATATCTGTTTTAAGAAACAACTGTCTTAGATATTTAGTGACCATGACCGAATATAGCATCCAGAGCGTATCAAATGGTGAAGTCTTTGTAACCATTGGTTGCAAAGCACCCACTTTATTAAGCACCTCTATTTACAACGTTGTGGTCAAGCAAACTCGGTTGAACCGACCGAATATTCCCTCCAAAGGCTAAACGATTGTATAAACTCAGACCGAGACCTCATGACTTCGCCTTACCGACAATAGAAATTTCATCTCGAGTTTCTTATGCAAACGTTTAATTTAGTGCCTGTTTTGTTAACAGCTGATCTATATCAACACTATCTGTTCATTTTAATATTAGCATTATGTATCCGGTTGCAGTCTGTCAGTTGGTTCATTGAATAAATGAATATATATATATATATATATGAATGGTTCATATCCGAACCAAACTAAGTTTGTAAGCACTTCATGCCAGTGTGTTTTCCATTTCTCTTACCCCACCCTAGAGCAAAAGTGAGTGAAGGACTTGCTCGAGGCCCCTATACAGCGGCTTGAGGTGGATTTGTACCTGCAACCCTATGTCTACAAGACATTGGCCCCACGTTGTGTGGGCATGGTGGTGTAGTGGAATAGTTGTCACCTTGTGTCTGAAGGGTCACTGGTTTGATTAAGACCAAAGCCACTGTGTTGGAACCTTGAGCAAGTCCTTCACTCACAATTGCTTGAAGCGCTTTGGCATGTAAACTCCGCCATACCTGGGGCTAATAGTCAAGATCGCCTCTGAGAAGTAGAGAACTCGAAAGGCAGCCTAGAAATATAAGAATAAATAAATAAAGAGTTAATGTCGAACATTTATTTCACTGTGTTTTAGACCGGAATGAAGATAAGCTAATAACCGAGGAGGAATTCGCTATGCTGCCACCTGGAGAGGTCGATGGTTTGAACATGGCAAGTGACAAGGCATGGTTGGTTGAACGCAAGAAGGAATTCAGAGACGTTATTGATCTCAACAACGATGGCTTTGTTGATGAGGCAGAACTTAAGGTCATTGTCTATTACTATAATGTACTATATGGCAAGATTGCACTTTACATAATTATAATTTGTTTCAACACTTCAAAAAGTTCCTGCTTACTCTTCCTTAGCATGAATTTCAAACATTGTTGCAAATTAATTTATTGATAAATTTCATGTGTTTACTTATTTTATACCTATCGTCTAACACTGGGCACCCATCACCCTAGATGACAACATTATCCATGACAACGCCATTAAATACAGCAATACTACTTTAATGGAAGTCGCTAAGCATGAGAAAACCGGTCAATGTATGTAGCATTGTGGGATCTCTGTTAACCTTAATCCTTGGTGTCTGGTGGGTTGGTGTGCAGAGCCTACCTGGACAGAAATGGCAGAATGCGCATTTTCTATTTAGAGTGTGGACTGTGGAGTATGGTAAAGTTTAGAAAATCTGTTAAGAGCACATTTTGAACTTGTTGCTGAAAATCCGTTGCAAAGAATCATGATGCAGAAACAGTTTTTGGGCAGTTATATATACTCCTTGCCTCGGCTCCGAAGAATAGAATAAGCTGCCATTCATTTGGTTCTGTCATCATGTTTTGACACTTAACATAGAAATGATTATAGTAATGGTTATGATGATAATAGTAGAAGTCGTGCAAAAAGTTACTGATAATCTTGAATCATCGGCTGATTTTTCCTGCTAGTCCTTGCATTCACTGGTTCTTGTCTGATTGCATTGTATTTGTTCCAGGTGTATGTTGACCCACACAACTCAAACCATGCCAAACTGGAGGCAGAAAACCTTATTCGCCTTGCTGACATGGATGGTAATGGACGTCTGACATTGAATGAAGTACTCGAAAATGCGGAATTGTTTCTTGGAAGTAAAATGGTCGATGCCAGTCGGAACTTTCACGACGAATTCTGATGCGCTGGCATATCAGAAAATTCCATGCATCAACAGATTTTGACAGTAAATGAATGGCTTCAGGTATTTTGTAGCTATAACTTATATTTCTGGGTTGTTGCTCTAAATATATGTGATTATTTTGTGCAATATTGTGCACAATGAATGCATCAGCGTTTCTCATCTCTTCGGTTTGTATGCGCCCATGCATTTTTAAAAACCCATCCTAATCAAGATTATTGCATGGCTTTGGCAATTTAGAACTAAAAGAACTATGTGACGTGTGAGGGTTACGGTTCTGACTCCTGCTATGAAGCAGAAAATGCCTCAAGAAATTATGATGCAAAAATGTATAATTATAGTGCATGCAAGAATATTTGCATGTAAGGACAGGAACAACTTTCGATCAGAATTGGATTTCTGATATGGTTTGATATAATGCATTCCTTTCCTACCTGAAGTTATATTTTATAATAAAAGCATAATAATTATTACTGGACCAATTAAACCTCTGTAAACATAATATGTACAGTTGTACACTTCATTGGTTTATTATTTTGAAGGTTGTTTGGACTAGTTCTAGCTGATTGATTGCACGAGTCATTCATATTGTGCAATATAATTATGGTTTGCAGCAGGTTTATAAAGATTGAAGCTAGAAATTAAGAAAAAATTAAAAATTTAATATGTACCATATCACAGTTATATAATTGTAATTTATATCCATTTTAATTTAAAGTGTAGCACATAACACTAGTTTCTCTTTGTTCAGCTTCTAGAAAAGTCAATTTCTAAACTGAATGTTTCATAACCACCACAGCACAGTTCCCGCACATGCTTCTGAAGACGCGGGTGACTGGGTGTAAGATAAGGTTGGGGTGACAGTTCCGTCTTTCATCGCAGCGCTAGGGTAACAATAATGCATCAAATAGGCCATCATTGTACTCTCTCATTTGAACAAATTTTGATCTAGGGCCTATAGGCCTCATTATAAAATCACTGTCCCATGATCTTCGTATAACTAACTCTATCACGCAGTGTTGTACAAATTTGGCATAACAGGTTATTTAAACCATGCTGGACAGTGCTGATAACTGGAATCCTAGTGATACCATTTTAATAGAACGAGGAGATGAACGATCCAAGTTTAGGTTGGACAGAATGTATTTGCAGTTAGGGAATATGTTTGTATCAAGATTTATTTATTAATGTTTTTTAAAACATATTTCTATACCGCCCCTTCAAGTCGATTTACTACTCAGAGGCGGTCTCGATCACAGCCCGGAGGTGTATCGGAGTCAACACGCTGAAGCGCCTCAAGCAATTGTGAGTGAAGGACTTGCTTAACGTTGACTGTTAGGAACGAGATAACTCGTCATAAATTAGGTATGCCTGGACGCAAGGGACGAGATATCTCGTTCTCCAGAGTCCTGTATTGAGAAGCTTAACAAGGCAAACAATGCTACAATAGATCTTGCCGTCTCAATTGTCTTTCACAGCGGAGATGCGTGTTTGATTAGCATTTGAGTCGATTCAGCACAGGCTGTGATCCATATACAGAGTTTGAATTATGACACGGCTTCTGCTGTCAATACGCTGAAGTGCTTCGGAGAACAATAGACCTGTCGGTGTCACTGTAATCCCCATCAAATGGTCAGTTAGATTCTCTCGCTGTTGAAAGAAATTTCCCCTCGCTGGGAATGTGTTAAGGTCCTTACGGCTTACGCGGCAGGTGGGTTTCGAAACGGCAACTCTTCGGTTGCAAAGCGGCAACCTTAACTACACTAACACGACACACAATATGTGCACTGTACAAATCACAAAACCGAGGACCATTTAATGTGATGAACAACAATTATTTATCGTCAAAGCAGAGCTTTTATTTACTCAGTATAGGCACAACAAGGTTCTATCGTCAAGTTAGCTGAGCGAGACCCTGTAACTTATTTAATCATTGTAAAGCAGATTTTGGACTTTTTAGTGAGTAGTGCTCTCAAGAATTTCGTTATAGTCCAATAAATTTAGGGGTTGACCGGAATTCGGTAGGGATCTGGGCCGGATTTGGTGGTATCCGGCACTATCCGGATTTGCAAATACTTGTAGCAAAAAATTGACCAAATCCAAATATCAATAAACTAATATTATTGAATAAAACATACCTCCAGAAATCAATTACTCTCTTCTGCAGAGACTTCTGTCTTAGTCTATTAGTCTAAATATTAAATAGAAAATAAACCCCCCTGTTCCCAATGTATTTATATAGCACCAGATAAGCATATTTGCTATGCTTTAGGCTATAGGGTCTCATGCATGGTGTTTGCGGAGTTGAGTCATAATCAAGTAGTCTATCTTTGATATGATAAACATAAAAATAGGCATACAATGGTTTAGTAGAACTAGCCCCTCAGTGTTCCTGCTGTATTTATATAGCACCAGTTTAGCATATTTTTCTATGCATTAGGCTATAGGGTCTCCTGCATGGTGTTTGGCAGTGTTATAAGTGTCATAATCAAGTAGTTTTTTCTTCTATATGATGAACATAAAAATAGGCATGCAATGGATTAGTAGAACTAGCCCCCTCACTGTTCCCATTGTATTTATATAGCTCCAGTTTAGCATATTTGCCATGCATTAGGGTCTCGTGCATGGTGTTTAGCAGAGTTATAAGTGTCATAAACAAAATAGTCTTTCTCTGATATGATAAATATAAAAATAGGCATACAATGGTTTAGTGGAACTAGCCCCTTCACTGTTCCTAATGTATTTATATAGCACCAGTTTAGCATATTTGCTATGCATTTGGCTATAGGGTCTCATGCATGGTGTTTGGCAGAGTTATAAGTGTCATAATCAATAGTCTTGTTTATATGATAAACATAAAAGGTGGCATACAATGGTTTAGTAGAACTAGGCCCCTTAGACCTTACACTTATTATAACCCAATTACTTATTAAGTAATCAAGTCACAATAAGTAATACTTAAACACGGACCCCACGGTAGAGCGGTAGACTCACATGAATGAAGCTTAGGCACGCTGTAAGCGAGGATATCCGGATCCGCAAACATTTGGGCCAACTATTCGGATCCGGTGGGAAAAATCATATCCGGTCATTCCCTAAATTGTAACATTGCTGTTACCATAAGTTTACATCTGCAATATAACTGCTGAAGTCCTACCGAAATCGGCCAGTTTCAGCTCGCCCTGCTGACCAATTAGAAGGTTCTGTGGCTTCAGGTCACGGTGTAGAACACGACGCTTGTGACAGTAGGACAATCCACGCAAGAGTTGAAACAGAAAAAGCTGAAAAGAAAATAAGACAAGTGACTGAATTGAGCGAGTGACGTTGAAGCGGTGTTTTGAGCACTGTGTAAAGCAAAAGACCAGAAAAGTGATCATACACCTACCACATGTTTTTGACAATCTTAGTCCTGAGATGAATGGCACTGGAGGTCTGAGGGGGTTGAAGAAAGCTTTGTCTGGAGAATGAAATTGACAACAGCTATCCAGCAAGTCAACAACCCAATATTTGAACCCAACCACAAATGTTGCACTGCATTGACAATGAATGGGTTGTGAACAAGTGAACATGACAAGTCATACTGATATTCAATTTCAAAAAGTAGATGTGAAGAGCAGATCTGCGTGAAAGACCATTTCATTTCAATTTCAAAATCGGCCATTGCTTGTAACAGTAGTGCTGCATTAAGGACCTGAAAGACTGCACATCCAGTCCCATAGATAACACACTGGCATTAATATAAGATTCGAGATAGTGTCCATTAACCTCCCACAGATATACTCAGCCTTCACTCCTACAAAGTAAAATGAGGTGCTTCAGCATGATAACACCAACTCAGTAACAGAGCTGTGTTGCAGAGCACCTGTGACTGGTCCATATGACGATATGGACTTTCGTCGTGCCTGGACTGGGAGCTCCTCTGAGTAGGTTCTTGAAGGGGTGCTATATAAATGATCAGAATGAATGAATGAATGAATGAAGGCTGAAGCACTAAATATGCAATACAATATTTAGAACTAGTGAAATCTCTTAAACTGGCAATCAGAGAAGTAGTCTAAGAAAGCTACTCTTACTTCACAAAAGAGAAACAATGACTTTCGGCCACGAACCTTAACATTATTCATATGGAGAAGGTTTCCGCACTCTTCCATGTACTGCTTCAAATCCTTTTCCTGTACAAGGAACATTTCAAATGATCATTATTATTGAAGGACATCATCTATTGTGAACTAACAACATCAAATGTAGTCCAACACGAAAAAATATTTTAACAAAATGGAAAAACCTACTCACCCTAATCATCACCAAGATCTCAATGACAGATATTGAATACATTAACCAATATTCTTATTTGCACAGTTAGAACTATAATATAATTTTTTTCCTTTTTTTCTTTCATAAATCTAAGTTTTTATTAAAAAAATCAAATTATATTGTCACGGCCACTTATGAAAATAATCAGAAAATATAACAAAAAATCCCACCTATCCTAAGGATTTCAATAGTTTGTGAATTTTGAACGTATTATTAAACACATGCTAGTAAACAATGACTGACACCAGCACTCAAGTACTCACCTTGTCCCATCGATTCGTAGGATCCTAGCGACCGCCACCACGAAGCATCTCCATTTTCTTCTTTCTGAAGTCGCATACCTCAGTTCTGCCAAATTCATTCCAGTTGTTTCATATATCTCATCCATCCATTTTTTCCTTGGTCGCCCTTGTTTTCTCCTTCCCTCTCCACAAGCCAACTTCATTTCTTTTTCCAATCCATCTGATCTCATAACATGTCCAAAGAACCTCAGCTTTGTTTTTAGCACTATCTGTTCTTCGTACAATCCATTAAGAAGTTGTATTAAGTGTTTTGGTATTACCATTTCTATCAAGGTTTTCCACATCAATTCATGGCTGATGCAGTCAAATGCTTTACTGTAATAAATGAAGCAAATGTATTCTTTTTGTCCATACTCTCTTTGTCTCTCCATTATCCACCTCATGTTGGCAATATGGTCACGAGTTCCACGGAATTTC
>JAQFXW010004783.1:0-10825 GCA_034693945.1 Dendrobaena attemsi
CACACCTTCGGGTAGTCGGGACCGCCTCTGAATAGTAGTGACTGTAAGGGGCGGTATAGAAATACACACATACATAGACCATTTATTATCCATACAGGACGGTCCTATGAAACATTCTATAGGGCCAGGGCATGATATTGCTTTCAAATTGGGCCCTATTTGCAGCCGTATGGCGGAGGTAATTGTAAGTTTTAATTTATGAAGCGTTTCATACGTATAGAGCCTACTTGGCAAAGCGTAGATCACTGCCTCGTTGTGACATTATACCAGTTAGGCCTAGCCTCAGCCTACCATTAGGATTCCGTTTCTATTCTTCCACAGGTTTCCAGGGTTGCCATTCCTTCCCCTTACTTTAAAAAAATAAAAACAATCAACATTTAGGAGTAGTGCAATCTAGTGAACTTTAGCCAGGGACCCACTATAAATTAGTGTGGACCTCAGCATCAAGTGAGGAAGTGTAATATACATAAGTTATTCTGGTGTGGTATTGTCTCGGGTTATTCTCCAGGGAAGATATTGCCCAGAGGGATATTGTCCTGAAACCGATTGTCTGGTGATTGACAGCTAGGAAAATCAAACCTCATGATTACACATAGATAGATTCATATCAAAGTTTGTGGCTTTAAAGTTTGTCTTTGCATGTTTCAATTGTATTGTACAGCAATGCAATATTGGCTTCATATGACAAATTATATCTGTTTTCTAAGGTGTAGTTTGTTGCTGATTCTCATAATTATGCTTGGAAGCTGCTTTGATTGCTACTAGACGTTGTTGATATAGTAGCAGTCAATTGTCTTCCACTTCTTTCCAGTTTGTTTTTGTCCAGAGACCGATTGTTTTTCTTTATGCTCTACGGCTTCGTCTCTGTGGAACTTGATGCCTTCAACTTTGCATCATTTGCATTACCATTTGCCTTCTATGATTTCATTGCAGCAGATGATGATGGCTTAGAAGTTCTTTCAGCAGTAGAACTGTATGATTACTGATGGTGTCATTCCCACAGTTTTTGGTGCACTATTCTATTCTATTCTATTCTATTCATAGATTTAGAAAGCGCCTCTTTCAGTACAACCTAATCAGAGGCGCTCCCAGTGCGTTGTACCTCTTGAGAAAAGATAAGTTTTAAGACGACGGGCATGAAGCCATGGAATTCGAGGTCGCACTCTCCGCATTCCCTAATAGGCTTGTCGGTCGAGCGCTCTATCAATCGACCATGTGCACCTATCATTGTCAGCTCTGTTAATTTTGTCAAAATTAAAAAGAAATCTTCCACTGTTGCTAGGACACATATAATAGTTACTGCTAGTCATAATAGTTGCAGATTATCGCCGTGTGACTAATTGAAAATGCATGCATCGTAAGATCTTGCTGTAGAGTCCTACCAGAGTTATGACTAATTGATCCGGACGTGCAGGCCTGCAATACTAACGAACGGAGTCTAGGCTGTCGGCACAGAGAGCAGAAACAGTTCACTCGACGCCGACGATTGCGAAAGAGTGCAACTGGGTTCGTTCCAGCATATAAAAATTTTTATTAGATCGCTGCCCCGGTGTTATCCTGCACTCTAGCGGAAAATCCTGGAAGCTATAAAGACATAGGCGTATAGCTCTGTCAAAATACAATGCCGATGAGAATTGCGGCTTTTGGCAAACCGATAGCCTCTCTATAGGCTAAGCGAAAGGAACAACATTGCCTATAGACTATTATATCCCTTTAGTATCTAGACCGTAGACGAGTGTTCCTGATGAGCGAATCAGACTCGAGGGTTCGAATCCCGGTCCATAGGACGTCATCTGAATGTTCTCTCGGCCATAAACTGGAAATGACCGCGGTCGGGTTGATGGATAGCTGTTGTTTGTCGACGACTTCGTGTAGAATCGTTAAGTCTTCAGACCATAATTTATTATATCTAGACGCTGATCAATTGCTCGATCGCTGCATACTGGCATGCTCTCGAGCGTCTCAAACGAAAGACCCGCCGAAGGTGCAGAGAATTTCGCTTTAGAAATTTGAAGAAACGCACATAACTATAGGCCTATAACGGAGCCAGAAGTGTGCGTGCCACTGCGCCTAAACAAGCATTTGGCGCGCCTCTGTATCCAGGCGAATAATAACTTCAAACACTCATAATTATCCTGACTCCTCTTATCCTCCGCTGCCCACAGAGGCATAGCCAGAAACTGATTGGGGGAAAATTTTTACTCCGCAAGTCGCCAAAAAAGCTGCTGACCTTTTTTTTAGTCATACGCCCCAAATCTCGAAATTTTCTATTTCTCGAATTTTTCTCCATCTCTAATTAACAATTTTAATCAACATTTCGGGGGGGGGCTTACCTACAAAAATTAAAAAAATACATGGGCAAAAATCATTTCGGGGATGTTTGAACCCGTAAACCCCCCCCCTAAATACGCCCCTGGCTGCCCAACCACCCTCCCAAGCGACAACTACCTTAACCTTCTGGAAATCCGACCTATGACCACCACAAACTTGCCTCTGGAAAACCCTTATGATTTGACGCAGCGCTCGAGAATTGTCTGGCGCTTTGCGCTTGGCCTGCCTGGGCGCCCTAGAAGTTTCGAGATTATGATTACGATTACGAGCTTTGAATGATTTATTTGTATTTTGATTGTGTCGACCCGACCGACCGAATCACAGAAGTTGTGACTGAATAGACCTAACTTAATTAGGCCTATCTGGCACCTGCATAGGCTGCAGACAACATTGATGACAGGCTAGCCTAAGGAACATTACAGGCTATAGTGACAACTCTAGGATTGATGACATTATCATGACAACTGAACAAATTAACTGACTGATGTATTAGCTTACCTATATTTTAGGTCAACATATATCACGAGACTGTTAATAAGTAAGACATAGTGGCAGGAAGGAAGAGGAAATCGCTGGAAATGGAGAGTAATCGAGGTGACGAAGAACTGAATCTTCGCTTGGGAAGGTATTTTCCGTAGGGTCTTCGTTCGTATCGTCCGTCGGTCGTTTCTTCGTAATCGTAATCGTATTGTAGCAATTCTATCAAACAGAACGCAACCAATTCAGAGACAATAGAGAAACGAATTATAGCCTGAACGTCCCTATTCGCTATTCCTAAACCTATTGTAGGCTTTTCAGAAAGATAATTAGGCCTAGGTCTATATCGATTACGACGTAGACTAAGCCAATTATAAATAGCTCAAGTTTGCTCAAATGTAAACTGTCAATTATTGACATCTAATTCATTGGTTAAGCCACGCCACTGCGGCCACATGACAATAATGCGACATATTCAATCACTCTGAAGGTGTCCTAAAGACAACAACTAGCCTAAAGTCACCTTTACTAGGCTACGTCTTAGTGTTCACATATTATAGGCCTACGCCTTTAAATGTATTCTAGTTGCTTAGAGAAAGCTTTGAGGACACACTGTCGATATTGCAGAAAATGTGTAGTCTAATCTTGTATGTAATCTTCTCACATCTCAGCCAAAATACCGACAATTAAGCTAAATCCAATGATTATTATAGTGACCCAATTTAGCAGAGGATAGGTTTGTGGACATAATTTTATGTACATGCACATCACCTCATCTCGTTTTGAGTCAAACCGGGTCACAGCCAGACGGCTCTCGATCGCGATCCAGTGCTTCAGAAGAAGGGTTAGCCTGTAATTATGATGACGACGCCGACGACGCCGAAGACAACGACGACGACAAAGATGATGACGATGATGATGATGACGACGACGACCACGATGATGATGATGATGATTATGATGATGAGACTCATTTTAGGATTTAGTTCAATATGCCAACTGACCGTATTCGTCCATGATGGTTGCATTCAGCGAATATCTACGACACGGGTTCGAGTCCCGTCTTCGCTTCTCGAACGTCATCTCTGCAGCCATTCCGTCCTGCCTCCGAGCGACGTGCTTCAGCAGGTGCTCGTTGCCATGACGACACGGCACCGAAGTCCACGGAACGGGGTTGTAGCTGGGAAAGAAGATGCCGAGCACGTCGCCCCTCAGAACGGGTATCCGGTCGACGGGGTACAGGGCGAAGAAGTTGTGCCCCACCCAGAGGGCGGCGATTACCGTCTCTCCCACGCGACGGTAACGATAGTAGCCGTCGTCGTCGTCGTCGTCGTTGTTCGATGGTCGCCTGTGGTCGGTGCATGGGCGCCAGACCTGGAGATGGACGACCTGCGAGCGACGACCGCGGGTGGTGTAGACATGCCAACCGGTGACGAAGCCGTCGGAGGGAGCACCCTGCGATGGGTCGACGAGAAAGACGGAGCTCTTCTCGTGATCCTCCGTCTCCCTCCAGTCAGCCTCGTAGCCCAAGAACAGAACGGCACCTTTGCGGATACATCATACATGTACGTATAGATATGCACAGGAAACTAATAAGTGAATATCAAATGAGATCAAACGAAACATCAAGTGACATTTATAGGCCTCATCATCAACAGACAGAAATAACAAGCAATTAGCCTATTGTATAAGCTGTAGGTAAGATATGAATATATCAAAAAATATATATACCGTGTCCCAAAGAAAACTGTGCAAAACTGTTTTTGTCACAACTTCGTCAGATGTTCGCCAATTTTAATAACTTTTGGTAGGTAGGTGGAAAAATGGCTGAAAATCTATGCGACATAACAATTTTCCACCTCACCTGACTCATATCACAGCACTACCTTGTTAAACACAGATGTAACAATTTAACAGTTTCTTGATAATTATTTCGCCAGGTGTTAATATTTCTTAATGACATTTTACAGACTTAAAGGCAATTCATATCTACATAATTATATCGTCCAAATTGTATCAAAATATTTCGAAAGCAACAAAGTTACAGAACTTTTAACGAGCCCACCTCTCATACACCTGTCCACAAAATCCCTGAACGAATCCACTTCAAAGTCATCTCGCTAACTTACAACTCTTTATAATATTCCCAGCCCAAATATCTTCGTGACCTCTTGACCATCCAGTCAGTTCGCTCCACTCGATCGTCCTTCTGTCTCACTCTCTCTCTCTCGCCCACCTGTGACTAGCCATCTCAAATTCTCCAACCGAGTCATTTCCCATGCTGCACCTCGTCTCTGGAATGACCTTCCTCCTGAACTCCGCAAATTTTCTGATCGTCTCTCATCCCTCTCAAGCACCCAACTTCTCCTGATTCAGTCTCCCCTATCTGTCACCCCTAAGGCGTTCCATTCTAAACTGAAGCTTCACCTCTTCAAGCTGTCATACCCTGATTCCAATGACTCTTCCCCTCCAAACCCTCGTCGTAAACGACACCCGCCTTAACCGCTGCTCTGCCCTCTGCCTTGACCTCCTGGAACTCGACCTCGGATCACCATGGACTTTTCTCATTGACTACCCTCTTGACTTTACGCAGCGCTCATGAATTAGCTGGTGCCCAGCGCTTCGCTTTACAGAGCGCTTTAGAAGTGTCGAGTTTACGATTACGATTACGATTACAAGGAAACGGATTCAGTTTGACTTGCAGAGAAAACCAGTTAGTCTATAATGAAAGATAAATAGTCGTATAGGCATGATAATAAATAAAAATAGCGTCGCGTGATTCCTGGTTCAGCCTGAGGGAAAGAAAACCATTGAAAGTACTGTACTCCATGGATGAAGAAAGAAAAAGAGGAATTTATAGCCACAAAGAATTTACATAAGCGGAAAAGAGCACACAAGAGTGGCGGCGTCCTTGCATTCCTCGACCTGCCTGCGGGCAGAGAGTGTCAAAGGAAAAACATGCTCGATAGCATCACTCTCCGCTAAGCTTATGTAAATACAAGTGTGTTTTGCCGGCAATGAGTATGCACGCGTCCTGTATAATTGTATTTAGACGAATGTTTATAGACAATCAGAACGGCCATAATAGCATCTAAATGAGACAGAAAGAGACAGACGGCAAAACAGACAGACATAAAGAGAAAGACAGACAGACAGATAGACAGAACCATAACACACAAGATGTAGAGTGATAGACTGACTGGTTAATCTTCGTTGCAACGAGGGCGAGAAGAATTCCACCGATGAATATTCCGAGTGCCACTCCAACGGCCACAGCGACCAGAATGCCTACAAAGACAAAGAGATACAGAAACACACAATAATATATAGGACGACACAGAGAGAGAAACAGACAGACAGACAGAGACAGAGACAGCGACAGAGACAGAGACAGAGAGACAGAGACAGAGAGACTGAGACAGAAATACAGAGATGCATATTCATTTAGAATGCGTCGATGATAGATAACGCTTCTGTAAATTGTGTCACTGTCTGTGAGTCTGCCTGTCTGTTGTTCTCTCTCTCTCTCTGGTTATCTACGTGCCAGTCTTCATTCATTTCTCTTTCTGATTCGGTCCCTATTTCCGCTCACCCTACCCGAGGTCTCTCTCTTCCTCTTCTCCTCTTACACCCTGCCCTTCTCCTCATCTGTCTCTCTCTGTCTCTCTGTCTCTTTTGTCTCTCTCTCTAACACTCTTTGTCACTCTCTGTCTCTCTCTGTGTATCTCTCTGTCTCTCTCTGTCTGTCTGTCTCTCTCTCTGTCTCCCTCTTTGTCCCTATGACTCTGTCGGTCCCAACGCAATCATACTGTCTCCATATCCATCCGTTTCTCGCTGCCTCTTTCTCATTCTCTGTCCCTTTCTGTATGTCTACATAAATCTCTGTCCATCTTCCACGCTATGTATATATATATATATATATCATTATACAATATTATATCAGATATATATAGGACTGTCTTTCTGTCTATCTCTCCTTGTCCGTCTGTCTCCTCCTCTGCGTGTTGCTGCTTGGCTATCTGGAAAAATCGACGACAGAGCAATTGCGCTGGCATTCGTCGTCTTTCGATTAGCGGTCGGCTTCTGAATAGCACCTTAATTTATCAAACGCGATTTTAACTAATGCTGTAGACAAAGCCTGGCACCGATTCCATGCCATGTCTTCTTCTCTCCCTCTAAGGCTCGTCGCCCATTTCAGGATGTCGACCCAAAAGCTGTCAGCCGTATACGTGATTATCATTGCAAAGCAGTACTGCACAATGTATTGCTATTATTTTTCCCTAATGCATTAGTGATCTTTGTAGCGATTCAAACTATATCCAAAGTTGTGAGCGATGTCGACTTCACTCACGATTGCTAGAGGGCTTTCGGCGTGTTAAATCCGACACACCTCTGGGCTGTACTCGGGCCGCCTCTGAATAGTAGTGAACTCGAAGAGGCGGTATAGAATCATATGAATAACAATTAATTATTCCAATATCCTCATCACCACCTTCATCAACATCATCATCATCAGCAGCAGCTAAGAATCTTGCAGAAGAACTCGAAACCGCGTTGCTATGGCGATCGATGACGCCACTCTTGCACGGCATGCTCTGCAGTCGAGTAACAAAGACATTCGATGCCAAATTCTCTTTTCATCTGCACAACTGATTCCCTTGCCTCATCATCCCCAACTGAATCGTTAGACGGCTATTCTGAGAAGACGACGACTAGTTTTAGCCGATAGAAACGACGGATTTGCAAATGTACGTTACTCTAATCTCAACCGTCATCGAAAGCGAAGAGCATGGTCACATAAGAGTGACAGTGAGTACGATGGCGATTGCGTTAATCGTGAGGATGATTACGATGATGATGATCATAATGATGACGATGATGATGTTTATAATGGTGGTAACGGTAGTCGGTAGTGATGATAGGTGACGTTGGTGATAAGGATGTTGATGCTGATAATGACAGTGATGATAGTAATGATGATTGATTGTCGAGTTGATGATATTGATTGACAATGATGGTATTGAAAATGATGATAGCAATGGTGACGACGACGATGATGATGACGACAACGACTATCATGATGCAGGCGATGGTTGTGCAGGTGATGCCAATGATAATAATAATGATGATGATGATGGTGATTATGACAACGAAGATGATGATGATGATGATGATGATGATGATGATGATGATGACACTGATGATGATGATGATGATGATGATGATGATGATGCAGGTGGTGATGCTGATCGTGAAAGAACGGATTCGATGTAATGTATTTACAATGTGCATTTGCACAAAGTGAAGCTGTGTGTGAGTACACTGTACTGTGTTTGACATATGTAAGGCGTTTACTTACTCATTGGTACTCCTGTTTCGGTAGACGTCGTTGTATCTTGTTTCCATTCCACAGTTCGACCTAAACGTTCATTATTAACAATTAACTGATTTCCTATTCTATTCTGTTCTATTCTATTCTATTCTAGAATTCTATATCGCCTCTCTCAGCAGAGCAATTCAGAAGTGCTTCCAGCGTGACAACCCTGTTGAAAGAGATAGGCTTTTAGAAAGCTGAAAGAGTATGACAATCTACTACTGAGCGATGGAGGAAGATATTTTATATAATATATATTATATATAATCTTAGGGTATGGAAGGAATGTGATCGTTCTTATTTTTATTCTTGTTTAAGTTGTTTTAGCAGGCCATTATTGATCATGTGTATATGCATATAATTGTTGAGCAGTCGACTCGCTTGGCTGTACGATTTCGTACAGGCGTTTTGTACGCGCTGGATGGCCTGTTGCTGGCACGTGTTGTGTAGGCTGCGGTTTTAGGCGGGCTTTTGAGTTAGTCGAGTGAAGTTTTTGAAGAAGAACGGCCGAGCTGTTGCTGACGCGTGAATTTTTGTTTGTCAAGTGTGATTATTTGATTGTTGCTGATATTTTCGAATATAAGAAGATAAGAATTAGTTGTTGTGTTACTTGGAGGATAGTTGGGGTGTTGTTTGGTGATACCACCTTCGGCTACGGACCGCCGTTTATAGACTCGTGTAGGCCTAAACTCACACGTGCCTATCTCTGGAGACCATCTCGTCGCGATCACCGAAGGAACGGGTCAGTTTGAATAGCTCTTAGCCCCCAATGCTGGCCAAGTCCTAACAATGTCTTCTTTACGTTTGGAAAGTTAATTCACAGACAATACAATGCACAAGGGTAATGTGTAACAGTCTAGTTTACCAGTGTGCTGCAGTAGGTCTAAAACTTTTACGTTCCGCTTTTCTAGACAAGGTCACAATGAGTGAGACTAAAACAAATCTTTGTATAAGACACCACTTGCGAATGGTTAGTCCAACGGAAAGTGTTGTAATTTTATAAGAAGATAGGCCTGATTTTAACGTGCAATTACGAACAATGAACGATATCCTTTACAAAATTGGTTAAATAACACATTAAACAACGAATTTCATCAGATGTCAGATATCGGAAAAGTGATAAACATATTTTTGTGTCCGTTTTTGTTGAAATCTGAAAATGGGCAAAACATTACATTGACCACTATTTTGCCGTTTTCCAGCAATCTAATCTTTCGACATGTGACTCATTTTGATTCCTTGGGTCAAATATAAGCTTACCATATAGCCTAAGCTCCAACTTAATGAACGACTTCTCGAGTCTGTTGATGAGAATTCTTGGAGCCAAGGATCGAATGGGATTCGCTTTCGAGGTCTTTGGTGGGCGACGAAAGGTAATAATGGAGGTCGTCGATTATGAGGCTTAGACGCATGTTAGTCCTTCAAAGTCTTCTACTCTGGTGGAATAAATCTCTTTCTTTTTGTCTGTCCCTCATCTCTTTATATACGTTGCTACAATAGGCAGACTAATGTACTCCCTCGAAGTCTCTAGCCCTTATTTGCCTAAGTGAGTGTAAGTCTAGAACCCGAGGCTGGAATGCTCATTTGTCTGTTGACGAAAGTAGCTCATGTTTAGTTTCGAAAATCGCATCAACTAAAAAATCGTTTTTAATTCTTACGGCAAAACTTCCAATCAGCCAAACATTTCTGTGGACATTTTTTTAGACATTGGCCTTGATTATTTTATTACATTTTTCCCTGCTTTTACATCGATCACCTTGTTTCTTTTAGTTGTTCGATTCTCCTCAATCACATTTCTTTGGACGACCGGTCCAAACTTCGAATTGGCCAACCACCCACCGGGAAGTTCCCGGTAGACATGCGCCCAGTCAATTCACTTAATTCAATATTCTTTATTGTAACCAGCAAAGACAAAACTTAACATAAAGAAATACACTGTTGCCCAACGGCTGAAATAAGCAGTTGTGGTCACAACAGGAGAGCCCAGAAGGGATCCGTGATCCCGCTATGTATGTATGTATGTGTGTATTTCTATACCGCGTCTTACAGTCCACTACTATTCAGAGGCGGTTCCGACTACAGCCCGAGGGTGTGTCGGAGTTTTACACGCTGAAGCGCTTCAGCAATTATGAGTGAAGAACTTGCTAAAGGTCCTTACGCGGTGGGTGGGATTCGAACCCGCAACCCTTCGGTTGCAAGCGGCGACCTTCACCACTACACTACAGCCCTATCTAGCCGCTAGATAGGGCTGCCAAATCTTGACTTCCTCCTATAAAAACTTTCTCCATTTTCACCGCCTAGACCAGTCAGTGATCAAAATCAAATTTTGATTTTGATTTTTTTTATCAATTGATTTTGATTAGCTGGGTATAGGCTACGTACCGAAGACTGAGCAGTTTCCTGTGCTGCCGATCCAGTCGGTCCGGCGACAGACCAAGGACCACATCTCTTCTGATTCGTTACATCGGACGATTAGCTTATCTCCCACCCGCTGAGACCAGGACCTCAGCGGAAGTGGAAAGAAAGGACATCCGACGGCTACCAAAAAAACAAATCTTTATTTATTTATGTATGTATGTATGTATGTATGTGTGCATTTCTATACCGCCTCTTACAGTCCACTACTATTCAGAGGCGGTCCCG
>JAQFXW010004784.1:0-10825 GCA_034693945.1 Dendrobaena attemsi
CCCCCCGGGCCCCCCCCTGGATCCGCAACTGGTCGTTTTGACTCCGAATGGTGGTCAAATCGGCCGAAAAGTCTGCTTAGACCTAACTGGAGGTAACAACAGTAACTGCTTCTCATATCTTTTTGTTTTGCCAGGCATTATAATGTTGTCTTAAGTTATTGTCAGTACAGGCTATTATTAAGACAGCATTCAGTTAATGCCTTATTGTATATCTTTTCTTTAAGCTTCTGTGAAAATGGTTCGGTGCTTTGTCGAGTTGGAAGAAGAGTCGAGTTGAAGAGAGCAACCAGATCACCCATTCGAACTCGCAACTAAAAACATTCTCCTTACACGATGCTCTATTAATTTCAGGATGCTGCAAACGGACCGTAACGCTATGTAGGCCTACGGTGTGCCACAGGAACTCCAGAATCATCATAATCATCATCATCATCATCAACACCATCATTGTCATCATCATCATCAAAAACACCATCATTGTCATCATATTAGAAGTAGAAGTGGAAGTAGTAGCGATAGTAGCAGTTATCATCAGCATAGCATGGTAGCATTCCTTGTCATTATCATACCAGTCATGACTGTCGTCATCGTCATCGTAATAGTATATGGGTAATTGTCCTCACAATATATATATATTGAGCATGCTGCAAACGGAATGTAATCGTCGTCATCATGTTATCAGTTGCAGTGCTTGTCATTTATAAACTAATTATCATTGTTGCCATTGCCATTATCACGTGATAGGTGCTATTACATGGCTAAGAACTCGAGGCCTATAGGCTATAGGTTACGCGAGGTCGCAAGCTTTTGGCAGAGACTTTAAACATTATGAGTTTTTATATTGGATGCTCCATAGGGTTAATTGCTTGCCTCTAGTTAGGCTGGGTATCGTCTGCCATTCCCACTTCGCTTCAAGACGTATACCTCAATCTGTTGACTGACTCATTCTTGGTATCGTCCACCCTTTGTACGTATGTATATGTCATAATAGCCTAATAATAAATTTGTATCAGTTTTACAGAGCGACATTTCTGAACCTTGCATATTATATAGGCGTTTAAGCATGGCATGAAAATTATTAAATTAGGCCTATGACTGTTTCTACAGAATTATGCTCAAGATTTCGCTGTCAGAAGCTTTGGCTGTTCATGTTTTAATTCTTCAATAATTGTGTACAGGTAAGCCTACAAAAAGTTACGTAGGCCTACTGAACTGAGTTCGGTCTAACTTTAAGCGTTGACCACTAGTTTCAGTTTAAAGAGAACAAGGCAAACAGGCCTCAGTAAGAATGGAGTTTAAGAATAAAGTCACACAATACATTTACAATAGATTCACGCTGAAATCTACGTAGGCTATACGCTAACCTGGTTTCAAATTTACTAAACCGAAATCAGATAATAAAGTTCACTCTCTTGAAAATATGAAGAGATGTACGCGATGACGTGTTGCTGCCTATCTTTGCTACGCAGTCAACCGTGGGGCTGGTTGAACTGCACCCCTAGAGAGTGAGTGACAGAGACCGACATGAGGATATATTGGCAAAGGCCTCCGTTGGCCCATTCATGTCAGTTTCCAATTGCAGCAGAATTTTCATTAAAAAAATTTCTTCACCCAAAAACACGTCCAATTTTAGAAAGTTCGCAATTTGAGTAATTAACTTTTACTATGATGGGAAGTTGGGAACGCAGAACCGTGAAAAGAAGCAACTCGTAGACATGAGATGACGAGCATAGGCTACCAAGAAAGAGCTCGCAACTGATCATAATCCACGAGTAGAGGTCTGCAAATAAGAAAGTGAGCAAAATTAGTGAATGAAAACAAACTTCCTGAGAGGTAAAAATTGAACGAGAAGAAATTTTATGAAGGTGTTGTAAAATAAATGTATAGGGGCCCATCAATCAGTCTTTGGTGTCGAGTCTCGAAGGTGATATATTTCTCAAAGCAATCTCGAGCATTCTCCGCCCAACAGGAAGTCATTGATGTTTAACTGCAAACACGTGTAGGCCAGCAGACGTCTAGAATCTCTATAATCCTTTATGTTAACCAAAAGTGGAAGCTAACCCCTAAATCTGAACAGATTTGCAGTAAAGGTTGTTTATTATCGTTAAAAATGCTGTAATAGCTTGATGCTGCATAAAGGCAGTTTCTCTGCCCTTCAGTGCTGATCAAAGCATAATCACTATAGTTCATGAATTTCTCTGGGTTGGAGAACTTCAATTCCAAGTAGAGGTTTATGCAAATATAAGTACTTTAATATTTCAATTGAAGACTATAAAGAAACAAGTTACAGTTTCGACCCTGTAATTTTAAAAAGGAAAATCATATAAACAGCTGTCTTTCCAGTCTCCATATCAATTAACGCAAAATAAGTCGACCACTGAAAGCGAAGCATTTCGTTTTACATATACTTTACTCTCTTTAAAAATCTCATTGGCAGAAAATAGCCCAGATCCAAACTGAAGTGAGGATGACTGTACATGCATAATGTTATGTTGCTACAAGACAATAAAGCCACATTTTATAGTACATTAGCGTGTTCAGTTTACCTAATCTAAGGACTTCTACAGTGTCACGATAATAAAGCACATCAGGAAATATGCACACACACATAACTGGCAGGTGGAACTTCAGCACGTTAACACTGACACAGTAAAATAGTTGGGAGTACCTCTCAGTAGTTGGAAGCGACCTAGGAAATTTCCCCTGGACAATTCCCCAGAAATGTTCACCCCAACTCCCCCTCCACATAGGGCATTCCCCAGACTTATCCCCTGATTTGACCGGTTTCTCATCTTTCATTGCATTTCCAATTGTAGTTTTATTTAAATCTGTTATCCCACTTTCAGTTTAAGTTATATTTTTGTCTTTCATCCCACTTCTAGTTTAAGTTATATTATCATCCTTTATCCAACGACCAGTTTACGTTAGAGATCCATCTTACATCTCCCTTCTTGCTCATCTGTCAGAATTTCAGATGCTTATCAAATTTCAAATGTTAAAACAATGGGCAAACGTTTTGAACGCTAAACATTTTAAGTATAATCAACCATGCATAGTGTCCGCAGATGTCATTGACAAAAGGTAAAAAATTAGTAAAGTCGTAGGTCAAACGGGAAATACTTATGTACTTTTGTGGATGTTTATGATGGTTCAATGATCTAAAAGAGGAAAAATATCAGGGAGGACAATGTCCTGCGGTAATCGTCAGGAGAAAAGTAGGGAGAATGTCGGGAGAATTGACTGGGGAAATGTCAGGGGGAGGAATTGTCCAGATAACCACATGAAGAGATACCACCTATATATATAATTCATTGAATGAATTCACTGTATATATATAATTCGTTGAATGACCCATTGACTAAATATTTGTACACACAAAAATACATACTCATGTCACACACATAGTCACATACATACACAGATACGTATTACACTATATACATAGCTACACGATTACATGTACAATGCATACATATTGCATAATAAACATACAGCATAATATGTTTGGTAGCAATCAATATGCTTGGACGCTGCACAAATTGGATATTTTTTAATGCACTATTAAAACAAGGACTGCACGTAGGTCATCAATACCATTTAAAGCTACTTCTATAGTAAACCATAAAAATACGAACTTCATTTGCAAAGTCTTATTACATGTGACTTCAGTTGATCTGCCTTGATATACATGTCTCAGTAACTGTTGGCAAAAAAAATTTAAATTCTGCTTCATACGAACAAAATACTCGCTTCTAAAGATTATATCTGACTTGATTACATAGTACAAGCTAAATAATACATTTAATATATTTTCTCCACTCATTGGAATAGTCCAGTGATCAAGTAACTAAGCACAAAAATGCAGAATAAGTGATGAGAAATAAACTCAAATCAACAAAAACACAAATCAACAAGAAAATCAACAAACGAACAATTTGTCATAAAGCTTCACAGTCTTTTCAACATTCTAAGATTAGTTCTTCAGTCAAGATCTGCTTGAATTAAAGTCTTGCCACAGCATTCAAACACATATACAATTCACAAACGTAGAAACAACGTTACTATGCCAGTATATGCATACGAGTATGTAGGATTGTATGTATGACACGTATGCATGTTTGAAAGCTAACCTGAAGCACCCAAGACAAAGTTTTAGCGACTTCATTTTTTAGCCTTGGCATATGAGGATGATGTATTCAGTCGACCCTGGACATATCTTCCAACCAACATTCTAACCTGGTTGGATGGAGCGTAAATGAAGCAGAAATCATGAATCAAATGTCTGCCCTGGTAGGGACTTGAACTTTCAACCTCTCAGTTGACAGTCCAGCACGTCGACCACTAAAATATCTAGCACCACATGGGTTTGAAAATCAAATAATCATAATATAGCACATAATTGCCAGTGACGAGGGTGTATGAAAAGGACATATTTCTGTCAACCCAACAACTCAAAACTTTGGCTTGAACATAAATATGCATTATGCGTACAGTAAAAATAGTGTTTCCTTGACAACTGGCAGAGTTTCTCATGATATGAGTCAGAAATTTATTTAGCACATTTTATGAAGCTCACATACATAAATGCATACACATACCAGTACATACTACGTGAATACACTCATACTACATACATACATATATACATACATTCACATATACATACATATATGCATACATAAATACACAGACATACATACATCATACATAGTGAGTTATGTGCTGCATTTTGGCATTCAAACACTTGAAAATTTAACTGACTATCCTTGCCTCAGATTCACACTTTGGTGCGACCTTGCACACCTTTTCCAAGAAGTAAATAATAAAATATTAAAACTACCTACACAAACACACAGATTTTCACAGTAACACACAAAGATACATGATGAGTTTGGATTTGTTGCCCAATGAAATGTTTCTCATTCACCCATTATATGCCTCATCAGAAATGGTTTGAAGGCAGCAAACTCAATAGACCCTCTACACTTCATCGGTCAGCAGCACACGTTTCACAATTAATAAGAGTGTTAAGCAAAAGTTAGCTAATCAGAAAATCCATGACTCACACCTGTCAGCATAGATCACCTTAGCCAAGTAAGGGTCGCCACCTCATGAATTCACCCAGCTCTCAGCAATAGAGGGTCTCTTGGTGACACATGCTGAAAAAACACTCATGTAAAACTCTTAAATGTATGGCAATCACAGAAACGCATAGGGTTCCAAGCCCTCGCTCTGTTTCCCACAGCTCCAACACCAATGAGAAATGGAACAGCGTCTTTATACAAAGTTGTAAGATGTTCAACGAAATGTTCAACAATAACAACTGATGTGGTATGTTTTACATGTAACAGAAAATATGCCACTCATCCTCGAAAAGCAAAATCACTGGAGGAACATATTCAGGCTCCGCAATGCCAGACTAAATGACGTCGTTATGTAAAAATACCTCTCACGATTCTAGAGATCTCAAGTGTCACATTTAATAGCATCTGTATAAGACACACCAGGTAAACACTCGTCATTCTGTGGCGGTCTCAGGCTTAAATGTTTTAATTAAAGCGTAACTGTATTTATTATTCTCTGCAGAGACAATACAAACAATCAACTTGAGGATTTTGAGAGATCTGCTACAGTGGTACTGTAACTCTTCAGTCCTGGAATTGCTGAATTATTTAGTGAGAACCACAAGCATCAATCACTAACAGAAAAAGTCTGAGTCACAAATGGAAAGTGAGTCTCAATTTTTGTCAAGTGTATAATTTCTTCTTTGTTATGTGAAAATTCACAAGTTAACAATTCCCATAACTCATGAATGTGAGCCAACCTAAGCCTCTGTGCCGAGGGCGAAAATGGTCAACGAACAAACCATCCGGGTGCAGATTGTCCTTTATGATTGGCCGTCATTTCAGATGATCAAATGATTCATAAATTTTTCTCTGAAATTGATTTTAGCTAAATAATTTATAATGAATCCGCTATAAACATATATCATAGGCCTACTACAGCAACAAGTTTTAAAGATCACAGAACCGTTGAGTTACTCGTAACCAACACAATATTAATAGAAATTTTACATAATGCTTTCATTCTCTTTGGAATGTAGTAAAGACGATGTATTTGTCACGGTTATAGCAAACATGGAACATTTAATAGGAAACAATTTTACGTTAGAACTCAGGGATCTATGCAATTAGGCAGCCAATGCCTTGTGTTTCAACTTTGAATAGACACACCTTGGAGAACGCAACAGTCAGCAAAGAGTAAAGGCAGAAGTGCACCCTGCTATTAATACAAATAACCAAATTTGAAACCTGTTAATTAACAAACTACAGTATCGATGTCATTATCATTAGAACAGAATTATTATAAAGCAAACAAATAAAAATGCTGCATTTTCTACACGATGGCATGGTCATCAATCGGATGCGATTATCAACATTATAACATAATTTATAAATGCAAATAACCTCAGCTTAACGAGCATAGGAGAAATGCTAAGTCTATTTGGTATTTAGGTCACAAAAGTTCATAAGATTAATAGCCAACATAATAAGGAACATTAATGTGCAACAAATTCTTGATTCATTTAACTTTCTGACTTATCATGGTTTTCTCAATCACGGTCAGATACTGTCATCATTATTGAGAACATATTTTGATGCATAGCAATCAGATCAAAGCATTCAAAAATGGTCATTTGAAATGAGCGACGCGTAACATTTTCCACTGACGTTGGAACTAACAATACAAGATGAGAACTGCAATTCTTCTGGAGCTGGAAAAATTATGTCCGGGTCGACCGATTTAGAAGACTGCAATATTTTCCCGAGGTACATCAATCAAATCATCTTCCAGCACTAAGAGAACCTGCAGAAAACAAACAAAAGGATGATTACAATAGAAACAACAAAACCAATGCAATAATCAAATATGCTGACCACTGCACCATAGAGCCACTATAAATAAATGAAAGCTAAATACATTAAAATATACTCTGATACTGAACATAAAAGCAATATACAAACAATTAAACGTTTTCAAGGGTTTAAAGGTGCTGTATTGAAACAAAGATATATTCAAATTTCAAAGACCTGCATTCAGTAGCATAGGTTGCTGAAATGCCGCCTGGGGCAAAGGCCCAAAATGCCGCTGTTATAGCCACTCAACTTCTGATATTCCATTTTCTGTAAGATATTGCAATCTGCATGGCTATTCTAGATAGTAGGACTTATATAAATTCATTCTAGGATTTTAAGTTTTATAGTTTCTCTGGATCTATCGATTTTCATCTCATTTCTCAGATAATGTTATGTAGAGTAATGCAAGATAAGTTAAGAGATGTTTTCTGAATGTGTGAGTTGAACTGCAAATACCATGAAGCTGAGAAAAAGGCTGATTGCAGAGAGGAAGTGCCAGATGTCATGGCTGTCATAGAACTCCGCCATGAGACATTCCTCGTTGCTTTCACGTGACATCGCTGGCGTCATCTTTGGATGAAAACAACAATGAATCACATGGATCACAATAGACATCATTCATAATAGATACAAGCAAATACCCTGAATACAATTTGCAATAACTAAACTAATTAAATAAAAGAATAAATCTTACAAGTATGTAATTAAGTTTTGCAGTTTTGCCTCTGAATGAGACTCCATTTCTGGATAATTACGATTGTGCAGGGGTCAGTCACGGCAACCAGTCACAATTATTCAAACATAATTTCCTTACAAATGAACTTAATTAATTTAGCACCACTAAGTTAGCGAGTGAGTGGTATAAGAATTATGTGATGATTCCATGTAATCATCAATTTTCATCTACCATATTGTTCCATATGATACATTTCATACTGTGCAGTCGTAAAGAACAAAAGTCCTCCCTCTCACCTGCCATGACGTCAGTCTCCTCATGAAGAAGAATAGACCGGCCGTCCAGACCACTGTGGCAATAGCGATATACAATGCGGCATGCCAGAGGATCTTCTCCCCACACAGTTTCTGGAGAAAGACAAAGACGCAACATTTATGTGAGCGTCTACAGTCCCAAGCCTGGAGAATGGAGGAGGGCCACAACAACAATCCTAAGATGTCGTTAAACACTGGAAACCACAAGCACTGACTACTCCTAAGTCAAAAGATCTTGCAAGGAAATTCCATAAATGTGTTATCCATTTTGGAAGAATAGAATCAGATAAAATATGACAAAATAACATAAGATGGGAATAAACGAAAGTTGCATCCTTCTATAGCGAGACACAACACGAAATGCAAAATATAAAAAATAAAGCAGGACCAGAAACATTCAATCTATGTTCAAAATTAATCTCGTTGGTCATAATATCTTTATCCTAATGCATACTGCGCAAGGAACAAAATAAATTATATACGAATAAAATTTTAAGCAGGATGGTTGCCGGTCATTCATATATTAGAGGTCAGGTTACTGTGTGTACGCAATCTGAACCAGATGTTAGACATCAGTCTCACAATGAATAGAGATCATTCAAAATATAAAAGAATAAAAGAAAGAATATATTTCATCATTTGGCAAAACAATTAAGATTGCCTAAAGTTTATTAGCAAGAAACACCAAAGCATCGCTTTGAATAAACATGAAATTCACATTCACCTAAATCATAATAAAAAGTTAATTTTGAAAGTCTCAGTTTAAAGGTTGTTTTACCTTCATAAAAATGTAAAAGACGAAATACATGAGAAGATTGATAATGACAATTGCCAGAAGATAGGATGCAAAGTCCTTTGGCATGGTTATTGCACCAAAAATTGCACTGCAAATATAACAGACACAAACATCTTACATGATAATTTTATCTCAGTAGCATTATGTACAAGTTGTTTACAAATTATAAAACGTATCATTGGAATGCAAAGTAAAATAGCAGCGGTCAAATTCTAATAAGTTCTTGGGAACATGAACCGCATATATCAACTTTAAATCCATTTTCAATGTATATATGCCGATGTATGTAACTATGTATGCATGCATAAATACCTGTTACCAACATTTCATTTATTTATTTATTCACATCTTTCTACACCATCCCTTCAAGTCTCCTACTACTCAGAGGCGATCCGGACAACAGCACAAGGTGTGTCAGAGTTTATACACCAAAGCGCCACGAGCAATTGTGAGTGAAGGACCTGCGTAGTGGCTCGGGTCTGAATTGAACCTGTAACCCTTTGGATGCAACACTGCAGCTATCCCACTGCTCCAAACACGAGACTAGAAATATACTTACAATCCTATGTTGACTGCATTTCCAATCGTAAGTAAACACCATCGACTCTGTAAACAAAAATGTCCACTTTAGTTCATACAGGATAATGGGGTGCTTAGTACCTTTCTTTTCTTAATCAGAATTGAAATCTGTCCTAACCGTCACTATCCCGTCCTATTCAAAATGCCCTCAAGTTTGGTCACATGTTTCCATTATACAGAATACTTTGCACTGGTTCCACATCAATCAGTGTATTCACTTTACAATCCTGACCCTTACATGCAATTTGTCTAGCTGGCTCTTCTTCATCATATCGTATAGACAACTGCATTTCACACAACTGTATTTTAGTCTTCTTGGTTCTGGATTGTGGCATCCATCGATCGACTGCCTATGGACTCCTGAGTTTTGACTGTCACTCAAATGCATACTACTCTATCTGTGACAGCTTAGACTGTAATCAGTATCATGTCAGAGAATGCGATATTGGATTAAACAACTAAATAGTATTGGACGTTATTTATTCAGCACTTTGTGATTCTTACACAAAGCGGTGCAAAAATATCCTCCTAATATTTTCTAACTGGTAGCTTTTCCAGAATTTATCTCCTGAATATGCTTTTTGGTGATTTTTGTAAAGGTATTGTTTCAGTTTTATCTGATTTTGGTTCAAACTCGACTATCTTTGAAAATTAATTTCGTAGCATTTTCATGGCGTTAGCGTGGAATGTCTGATACCGTAAGAAAGCTTATTCATTCTTCTACCCAACAGTCATAGCCTTAGTTCAATGAATATTCAAATATTTGGCCAATCAGTGTGTTTGTAAACGTTACGCAATGCAAAAAAACAAAACACCTCCAAGACTTTGAGGCTATGACTTGGTTCAGTTAAATATCTGAGCAGTACTATTGGCTAGCCTGATCACGAGCGGTTGTAGCGCATGCACAACTAGCGATGATTTATATGCGTAATCACAACACAGCCTAATTAATATTCACAAGCGCATTTTATTCGTCAAGTTAACCTGAAAATGATCAGAAAATGTGCAAAATATTATGAATTTGTCAAAATCCGACAATGATAAGCTAAATACGCTTATGTGTGAATATTTATTGATTAAAATGTTACTGATTCCAACTCCAATAGAGATCTATGCGATGATAATGGTTCAGATTTCAGATTGGTTTCATGTTAAAGCTTTAAACGCAATTTTCTCAGAATTAATGATGGCATATTGCGAAGTTCGTTTTAAGAATATCTTTGTCCAGGAATGTGCAAGCGCAATAGTTTTAGTGTCATTTTGAAGCTAATAGGATCCTCTTTAAAAAAAAATAAAAAATAAATATGTCAAATTTCCTACATATTACTGACTCTAGTGCGTTGTGCCACAAATCACACGAAGCTCTGAATTACAATTAGAAAGAATTAACTTGAAATAATATGTTTATATTTTAAAGTAGAACTCAATTTAGAAAGACTAATGCACTTTACAAAATAAGAATTCTAATGAAGGACAAACAATACTCAGTTGCTCTGGTCTCTAGAACCACAGGTTCAATATAAAGAACTAGAGCTAGTTTGTA
>JAQFXW010004785.1:0-10824 GCA_034693945.1 Dendrobaena attemsi
ATGAGTGGGCTGGACTGTCAAAAGATAGGTCGGGGAGGGGTCAAACCGTCAAATCCTTGCCAGAGCAGACATTTGTACAGATTTTTGCTCCACCGGCTCTCCCCTCCCCTCCCTATCCAACTCAACCATAATGAGTGCACTGACCGAATAGTGTCAGTGGGAAGATCAGACAGTGAGGGACAGGGCTGGCCACTCAGTCCTCATGTGCCGAGGCAACAAAATGAAGTTGCAAGCAATTCATACCCATCGCTCTGTAATACGGACTGACAACCATAACCATACATCGTATTATTGCCCTAAGGTTACCTTAAAGAACTGTTCTTCTTATTTGTGTGAAATGAGCATCATAAGTCACGTAATAAACGCACTCGGGTGGCCATAGCTCACAGGATCACTTGGTCCCTTCAGGGTCTCCTGGGCAACCAAATAACAATTTTTCTGTCAGTTTGCGTATTTGCGTAAGCTATGGTTACTAAATAATTGACTTGATATGAGAGACTCAACAAGTTTCGCAATTAAGTCCTGTCGATGGCAGAACATGTAAAACTTAACCATGTATCTTACTGCTTGTATATAAAAAAACTTGCCTTCAAAAGGCCCTCTTCAAATGTCCATGTGATCGTCGAGACAGGAAAAGGCGTCGCACTAACTTTGCAATCGAAATTTGCAACTGCACCCTCGAGTACGCGCGTGCTGAGCGGCGGTCGACTTATCTTCGGAGCAACTAAACAGACAATAACAGAACTAATCGTAAATAATAATTATTTGTCATTTTAGCAATATTGCAAAATGCTAAATGCTAAATGGATGCTGACAAGATTTACTCTGAATAAGAGATGAAAATTGAACTAAATTCATGGCAAATCGTTTCTGGCCAGGGAATGCAGCACACCTTTTGGAGAAAGCCAAAGACTGAGTTGATGTCTTGAAAGGTAGTTAATTAATAATTAGTCATAATGAATTACTAATTGTACATTATTTATACATGGCTAAGTACCATAAGGAAGAATGTAATTATGTACAAACGGTTCAATCTAAGTGCTGATGAATCGATGAAAGAAAGTACAACAAAACAAATGCATGAAAGCTTAGTAGCAAGTCTTCTGGACTGTAAGGTGAAAGGTCAGAGACTCAAATCCCAACTGCACAAATATTTGTTTAGGTATTTCTGATGTTTACCCACCATAATGAGTACTAAGCTAAGTTATGCTGTTGGTGGGAAGATATGAACAGCAAGGGAGAGAACTGTTCACCGATACAACGAAGAAAACGGAATTGAAAAAAGCACTTCACAAGTTCACATTCATTCAAATGTGCATCTCAGACTCGCCAACGGGACTGCTTATCTTCTTACTTACTTTCTCAACCGCAACTCAGTTACTCAATGATTCTGCCTTAAACATGCAATGTACCCGTACTGTACTGTTGTAGCTACTGTTCTGATATCTGTACATTTCCCTATTTGAGTGATAGCGTAATCGTTATTATTATCTTCGCACCTGACACTATGACGGAAATGGACCGACTTTGTGTGGCTGCCATGTTAGTCGCCTGACAGGTGTAACTGCCACTGTCGGTATCTTCCACATTTGCCAGGCTCAGTATTCCATCTACGGCTTTGATGCGATGGTCAGTTTCCATCACCTCAACATTGTATGGGTTAATCCACCTGTTAATAATTGATCCAAAAACATATTGAAATGTAAACATCGCTTTGCTGTATAATAATTTATATCACTAAGACACAATGTTGCAGAACGAAATGTATGAAATGTAATAAAACAGAAAACCACAAGAATAATTATTGAAACCTAATGTTTGCATAAAAAATTTCCCATTCCGAGAAATAAGCCTCAAAGACTGTTTTAGTGTGAATATTTCTAATGCCTACAAAAATGACTTCATGATTTGCAACTGTATACATTCTGTAGTCACAGCACAGAGAGAGGCGCTTTATAAATCTCAAAATAGATAACGAGTACAAAAAATCATAAATTCAGAAGTTACTAACACTAAAAATTTAGTAATTTAAATAAGACACAACACAACATTGACATAACTTTCTTTCAAGGCTGATAAATAATATTTATTCCTCTTGAGTATCTTACCGCAAAGTGGGAATCGGAAGACCATTTGGCCGATGACAGCGGACATCCAGCTTTCCATTGGCTGGAATGACCACTGGAACTGTTGGGACAGGGTCCATCAACGAATCCGTTATTTCGTCCAAATCTATCATAGAAGGAAAATGGAAACAGAAAGTCTACATGTATGTAATATGTGCATAAAATACAGTAAGATGAATCTACATGCTAACATATACAAATACTTCTACTGTTATGTAATTAATGCAATTCATGCCTCAGGTGAAATGAATTAATATCACATATAATATGCACTGGCCGTATTATATCAGAAGTTGTGTTAAAATGATGCAAACTGCAATTTGCCTCAAGTTTATATCGCAATGAATTATTATGCATTTAATACATGATAATTACAATACTCAATTGGTCATCTTGAAAATGCCTTCACATCCCATTCATAAACAGACAATAAAGTTCTCCTAACTACTTCTAGGCTAAAGGCTTTAGCAATTGCTGAGATATAAATATTGTAAGTCGTTTTTATGTTCCTATATATCCTTCTGTCAACAAGTCTCCACATTACTTGGCAATTAATTGTTCGTTTACTTTACTAAAGGCAGCCAACCAAAATGATCTGGATCCCAGAAGGGAACAGAATAGCAAGAAGTTGACAAGATTGAACAAGAGAAATGGAGAATCTGTGCCACTGTCTTATACTCCACATGCAGTAAGGAATCCTATTTAGGAAAGTGACGACTCATCAAAACTATTGTATTATATCGGTTTCACGCTTAATGTTGTCTCACTTCAGATTGTGCTTCTCGTAATTATTAAGTACAACATTTAAATATGTACAGTTGCAATTTGCTTACTTCACAAACATAATAAATCGTCAATTTACCCAAATAAATGTAATTAAAACTAAGTACAACAGTTATGAAAACAAGAAGTGTTATTACTCTGAACCTCTGATTAAAAACCATTAAATAATCACATATGTACACAATTTCCTGTGTATAAAAGGCCCTTCCATGATGTGAGGATCTTCTTTTATAGGACTAAGCACTAAGAAAATATAACAAAAGTTTCAACTTACAAGCCAGCCGTAGTTCTGCAACAAAAGTCTGACTTGGTCCAATTTCTGTGACTCCCAAACATCGATAGTACCCAACATCACTACGGTTCACGTTCTTTACCAAAAGTGAACCATTCGTGAAAACTGAGTATCTGTAATTAGAAAATTTCACATGGTTCACACAGAAAGAAAGTAATTAAGAATCACAATAAAAAGCTTAAAATATTGCAAAGTTTAGAAATATTATAAATTATAGAAAATCAAAAATTCTTTTTCTTTAAGTATAGCAACCTTGATGAAATATAATAAAGCAGTAGTCTGGGAAACTTTAGGACAAGTGATCTTCAAAAATCCAGAAAAGAAGTCTTGCAACTCAACTATTCTTAGAAAGCAGAAGTCCTGAGAAAATTCTAAGAACTTTTGCTTCCTAGGAAATTTATGTGCAAATTTCACGAAAGATAAAGACAATTTAAAACCAGTAGATAAAGTTCCATCATTTCAATAGATCCTGGTGACTATTATGTAGAAAGAAATTCACAATGTCTTAAATATATACAGCACAATAACTGCCACATAATTTACAAAGAAATTGTTATGGCTTTTCAGTTCATCATTGCATCTATTGATCCGAACATGCAAACAACATTGTGCACTCGTCGGCATGGTAACACTAAGCAACCAATGGTCATAGTTTGAATTCATAATGCCTGAACTGCCTCCCATGAGACATCCTCTGGGGAATGCATTTTGCTGGGTGGGAGTCCTCTTTAATGACAACTAGCTAAATTCCCAAACCCCAATTACGCCAACAATAACAACAGTGGAACGCTAACATCAAACTGCTACAGCTGATGAATTAGATTCCGGTTTAATTAATTCACCTTTGAATTATGATGCTAGACAATATGTAATTATGTCTGTCAATTATACATTTGTGGGGTACAGTAGTGTAGTGGTGAAGGTCGTCGCCTTGCAAGCGAAAGGTTGCAGGTTCGAATCCCACCTGCCGCGTAAGGACCTTGAGCAAGTTCTTCACTCACAATTGCTCTTTGCGCTTCGGCATGTAAACTCCGACACACCTCAGGGCTGTAGTCGGGGCCGCCTCTGAGTTGTAGGAGACTTGAAGGGGCAGTATATAAATGTGTGAATAAATAAATAAAAAATATATATATATATATATAATTATATGACTGGCGACATTAAGGAAATGTCGTACTTAGCAGAGTTGGACAATCTGTGCTGTTCAAAGTGCCACTCTGTGGAGACGACAGCTGAGTTGTATTCACAGTGAAACATCGCCGGATCAGATTGTCGCACAAGTAGGAACTTTGTAAAGCTATCAGCCTTCAACAGCGGCAAACCACCATCACCTAAAGTTACAAGAATACGTTAGAACAAAATACTATTGCAAATGAAAATAGAATAACAAATGTCTGGCCATAATGACTTCAGCTGCAAGCAGTTCATAATCAAAGAACTATTCGTATTATCTATCTATTAGTCATCACTATATATACACTAAGCATCAGCTGATGGCATTGAGAAACAGGTCATGAAGGTCAAGGTCAAGGTTCAGATGTGCCAATCATAATCAATAATGGTGTCAAGTTAGCACTTCGCACAGGTTTACTAAAATAAGAGAATAATGCCTAGACCATAAACGCTCTGTAATACGAACTGACAACCATAACCAATAAACCATACATCTTATGATCTTCTTATTGAACCCAAAAACAAAGGTATAAAAAATTATCAGACTGTAATTGGGATCAAAACGTCTAATAGAAGTTACTAATCACTAGTTTAACTTTTTAACCACTTTATTTCACAGAAGATGGGAAAACTGAGTTACGATTCACCCTGGACATTTTAACTACTGTGCATCTGTTTATCAATACAGCTTGGAACACAGCCTATCAAAAGGCCATCTAAGTACACAACCCAGATACAGTGGAGACAGAATGTGAAGGTCTATTTAGTGGATCCCTCAAAAACAAACACTCATCTTGGCTGTTGCACCGAATGGCCTCTATATAAGCTCAAGCTCTAGTCATTGACACACACAGAGAATAAAGCTATGTTCCCAGACACAAACAAGATGTACCCTGAAACCGGACCAAGCGAGTGGGCAGTTCTCAAATGAGTGGGTATTTGACATCAGTGCATGGATGATGTGTGCTGGAACCTCAATCAAAACATTCATGTCATGAACTGGCCATTCCTTCTGATGTTCTCTATAAATCTGTCAAGTGCTACACTGATCAAAAGAATCAGTTGACTGGCGCCTCATAATAAAATGTCATTTCAATCCTAAAGCTTCTTGTGAAAATGCCCTGTGTAGGTTGCGTAAACAGGTGTGTGCTCCGAGTTAAGTGCTTGTGAATAAACTAATTCTTTAGACCACCAGATTTCAGTTCTGGACGGTTAAGGACATGTTTTAAGGTCAACACTCTGGATTAACTCACGTTGACAATACTACCCTCTGGGTTTATGCAAACCTTGAAAGTGTGATATATTGAACCAACTTCTCTAAATATCATGGGAGGGCTTTGCTTGAATTGTAACACAAAGACCAGAAAATTGGAGCTTGCTTCCCATAGCCTCAGAGATTTTTCTTTCGCCATGGGATGTGGTAAAATTTGGCACTTCAGCTTGTTAACACCAAACTTAGACGCTTCAGCATGTTGACACTGACTCAGCAAGTCAGCATCAGAGCTGTAGTGGGGAGCGACTCTGAATTGCTCATGCTACAAGAGGTGCTAGAAATCCCTTAAAAACTACAATATCAACTTCAGCTCACATACCCAAGATTCAAACTGAAGTCACAGAGATGAACAGCTACTGCACCACTTAACTGTAACACTAATCTTAACACAACTGACTCAATCATGATCGCTACTATGAAATCCATTAAGTGCCGCTATCTTATGACTAAGAATCAAATCAACGATGCTGAGCAATTGTGAGTCAAGGACCGAGTTAGAATGCGCTCAAGGTCCCTACACAGCAACTGAAAGAGGGAGGCTTGAGGGAGGCACTCAGCGTTACATAGCGATGGCTCAACAAATCAGCCACAGTGCTCTACAAGTGTGCATCAAGATGAAGAGCGTATACCCAGTTACCCACCACAGTGTAAAATTAGCTTATTAAGCATTTGAAATAAACATCAAAATATAAAACAGTGTCAATACCAAAACTAGAAGACAATGAATCAGCGATGAATTTTGAAGTTAAGAACTGAAGAGGCTAGAGCCCTACCTGCCACATTCAGCAGAAAAGTGTCTGTACTATCGACCTGTCCAGCAACATTTCGACCAACGCAAGAATAGATTCCATTATCATCTGCAGTTACATTAACCAAACGTAGTCGACCTCTCAGGATCTTCACACGCTCGCTGGCAAACATTCTATACAAAAAATAATATTCATAAACAAAGAGTTATAAAATGGAAAAGATTGCACAATCACATGATGCAAATTGTTTCAAAAAGTCTTGAACAGAGGGCATTGGCTCAAAATGTCAAACGGTAACTCTGAGCACGGGAACCTTAGAGCCTGATATATTCAAATGTTCAATTGTGCAAACGAGCATCAGTATCATTGTGTTGAGCAGCTAAACAGAATTCCTTATCGCTTTAAGCCAGAGGTTCTTAACTTTTTTCGACTCGCGACTCATACCGGTTAAGAACCTCTGCTTTAAGCAATAAGTCCTTTCAACAAATCAATAATCCAGATGGAGGCCTGGAACACATCTGAGTAAAAAAAAGGCTTTGGGGCTGCAACTCAATTTTGCATCAGCAGGGGCTTCTATCCCTATACCAAGAGGGCGCAAGCGCGCCCAGTGGAAAACAGGGGGGGAACATTTTACAATATATAATTTTCAGAAACAGGGGGAAGACTGGTCAGATGGGATGGAAGAATATTTTTGAGGGGAGAAAATGGAAAGTCACGAGTTTTTGAGCCCGGCTTCTTAGGGGGATAGAAGCCCCTGTGCACCAGTAACTTAGAATTATGGATTCAAACGTATAGCCTTTCATTAAAGACACCAACTTCCACTCTTTTAAGAACTGCCTCTAACATTATTCTCTTATTATTCTGCATTCACTCATAGAAAAGCTAAATAAATATCTTTGCTGTGCAATTGTGGTCCATTATACGCACTGGCACGTTCTCCTCATTCATTCTGCCTTCTAGCATTTGAGAAGCATTCCAACCTGACACCTACATGAGCTATGAAGGGACGTGCGGCAGTATGCAGCCCTTCAAACCCCTTAAAGGGATTAATTTCGTGCTTAAAATACGATCCCGGTCATTTTCAGCTCCGTTATTTTCTGCTCGCTGCATGGGACTGGACACTGCTACACCGGCTATTTACCGACTTTAGTTCTCCCATAATTGGCTCGAATACAGCAAACACAAATGCGGTTCAACAAAGGTTTTTGAAAGCCAAGCAATAAACAGGTATAGAGTATAGACTACGGCTTGCTTCTGTGTGCACAGTTTCCACGATCATTATCCCTTGTTTGCCCACAGTAATGGTCCAACAAATTGTCCAAGTGTGCCGCAAATTGTTCGCACATCATCCAAGCTCATTCATCGTCCGTCCCTAGTGGGGGTTGTTGGGCCAGGCTTGCTTTTCCCTCTGGAAACCTAGCCCTTCATAAATCGACAGACACAATGCAGCTGCTGTTCCTTTATCCATCTGTCACTGATAGCACTCCTTATTAAGTTAAATAAGTGTAGAGCTGACAAATATAGAGCTCCAGAAGTCATCAAGCTGAAAAAGAGCAAATATTATAGCTATTAACAGGTTCTCGAGTGAGAAGAACTTCACTGTTGCTTCAGCTTTCAAGAGACATTTATTATATATATGGCATATAATAATATTATATATATATAACCTGAAGCAATATCACATAGGCCCCTATTTTAAATCAAAAGAAGTATGATGTTTGCAAACATAAGCGTAACTGCATCTCGAAGCCCCTTATTATCGCAACAGTGTAAGTTTCCACAAAAACAATGCAACAAAGGAAACGTTCCTTTAAAAATAGAGTTAACCCAAGATATAACTTATCAGCGTTCCTTACATTACAAATACCACACGACTCGACTGTCATCTCCACAATGACAAGTACAGTTACAAGTAGGCCTACAGTTTAATAATGACAAGAGTTCAGGATCTAAATCTTCTTAATCGAATTCCTGACTCAAAGGCTTCAGAATTCCAGAGCATTACTCTAAAGTTAAGCACTGAACACCAGCTTATTCAGGAGCTCTGATGGTTAAGAGAAGATTTAGGAGCCATATCGAGCCAGAGATGGTTAAGAAATAATTGCAGTTCAGAGAAGAGCTGTATTGTATTGTATTTGAACTTTTATATAGTGCATCTTACAGAACAAGTCTACTCAGAAGCGCTTGAATGGCGGGTTTAATCAGGAATGAGAACTGCTCGAACTTTGACCTATGCTAAATTCTGTCTTCCTTTAAAAAATTAGTTTTTCTGTATTGGTCTGTACTTGTTTGTATGTGTATCATGGTTTGAATTGATTCCAAAATTTTTATTTGATTTTGATTTGATTTTGAGTAGGATTCTATGGATTGTAGAAAATGAATTTTTAAAATGGGAGTTTAAAATTGCCTTGTCAGTTGAGTGTATAAAGAAACTGTTATTGGACCATGCTTGAGGCTAAAAGTTTCAGTTAAAAGCTTGACATGCTAAAATGTTTTCCCTTTCCTTACAAATGTCCTTAAACTTAATTATAACCAGGCTTTCTCGTCATAAAACATCACAATCAATGCAAAACTCTATAAACACTCTTTGGAATAGTTTACATTATTAGTAGACTTCAAAACAAGTCATAAACGCTTCCAACTGTGGCCAATTATGGCCTAAATATGTAGTGGATAACAGTTTAATGGCATAAGCACAGACGGGAGAATTTGATCCGAAGCAATAAACATTGTCTTATAATATCAAGCTGCAGGCATGCTTTAGTATCCAATCACCTATATATCCGTTCCCAATTAGCCTGTATTTAAGTCAGCTATTTTCTATACTCCAAGACTAAAGCCTCAGTTAAAGAAATCAGTCTGACGTACTAAACTCTGTCCTTTCCTAAGGTTAAAAAATGTTCTAACACATTTCTGTTAAAATAAGAAATTTTTCTATATTGTCGTAGTTGTGATACATACGTAAAAATTTATTTGATAATGTCTACTCTACTCTAGTACTCATGTTCAGTTAGGTCTGAATACAACTTTAATCGATATCAGAAATCCTCTAGAAATAAATGAATATAATAATATAATAATAATAATATAATAATAATAATATTTATTCTTCAATGACCAATCGCTAACCGCATTTTTGGTTTACAAGTACAAGTCATACGAAATACGGCCTGCATAGCACAACGCACAGGTCAGCTTCACAGCAGGTTCGATTTAACTAGTGGCCTAAGTGCTGGAACACTCCTGGTACGGCCAAACCAGGAGTAGGGGTGGGCGATCTTATTTTCCAACTGACACGAGACAAACCACACAACAGAACAGCGCCTTTGGCAGCTAACAGAAACTAAAAATAAATTATTGCCTGTTTGGGGTTTGAACCGTGGACCTCGGGGTCCATGCTTGAACCCGTGATCGCCGGATCAGGCACTGCTTAGCGTATCGACCAACCGCTCTCTCCGCTAAGCTACGGACCCACCCCAAGAGCCACAGAAACACGACATCTTGGGAGACACTGTCAGAATTATTAATTTAAATGTATTTATGACCTGCCTGCCTTTCAACAATATCAGTAGTGACATTTCATTTTTATTCCTATTGACCATCCCGTTAGTTGTACTGTCTGTACCACAATTTATCGCTCGTGCCATTTTGTGTACGACATCTTATTACATTTTGTGAAACCTAGAACGAGGCCTAGTTTCTCTAAGTTAAATTTCTTCACATCTAAATATAATAGTTTCTCGGATGAATTAGAACTACCTTGGCTAAAAGAATCAAATCAACAATTATTATTATTCTAATAAAAGAAGCCTACATCAGACCCAGAAGATAGTCACAATAACTTCTTGACGCGCTAACTCTCCTAAAATAACTTTTAGGTAAAGCATAATAGGTTACACAATGCTATTAAACTAAAGTACTGTATATCGCCTATCCATAAAAGTATATCGTTTACGGTGACTTGCTTATAAAGGTAGACTATTTCGCTTACCCACAATACTATAATTATCACTTAGGTCTACTGATAATGCCCTTCAAATGTCTTAAGCTTCAAACGTTCTTCAGCTATTTACCATTCAATATCCCAGACCATCTAAGGTTTGCTGGTTCTTAGTCCAATCGATCCGTTTCTCGACCTCTAGCCTCTCCTTAATGTCAGCTGATCAAATTCCATCAGTTCGATCATGTATTCGTGTTAACCCTTCTCGCCTACTAACTGCCTCGCTTGCTCTGTCTCGTACAGCATTCGACGCAGATTGCAAATCAAAATTTCCCAAGTAAACCCGGTTCCACCCTTTCACCATCCGATAACCTACGTCAACATCAATCTCCATCATTACATTATAATGTGTCGTCAGCAAAGAAGAAGAAGAAGAAGAAAGGAAGAAGAAGAAGAAGAAGAAGAAGAAGAAGAAGAAGAAGAACAAG
>JAQFXW010004786.1:0-10823 GCA_034693945.1 Dendrobaena attemsi
TAGCTCCCCTACTGTATCAAACTCCAGGGGAGTGTTTCTGTTCTAATAAGAACTAATAAGGACTCCATTTGGTTCTAAGAATAATTAGCTCCCCTACTGTATCAAACTCCAGGGGAGTGTTTCTGTTCTAATAAGAACTAATAAGGACTCCATTTGGTTCTATACAGAATTAGCTCCCCTACTGTTTCAATATCGGCGATAAATACACTCCTTGAGTGTTTAGAAGGGGAAGTCTGTCTATTTAGCGTACTTCACCGGTGAATAAGCTGGTCTCTCTGACTTTTGTGGGCGCTGAGAAATTTTAGAGGATTTACATAGCTTACATTATATTTTACATAATTATTTTGGATAGGAAATAGGCCTATAGACGTATACTTCGTTGGCTTCAATTGTCGGTGGGACAGTCGTAGGCCCCTATGCAGGTAAAACATATCACAAATTGAGTGATCGTAAACCAAAGACCTATTAGTCAGTTGCGTCCGTCGAGTTTGTGCACGCGCCTCAATTCAGAAGATCCGAGAGAGCCATTCAGGGTCATTCAGGGTCAACAGCTGCAGCGAACGAGCATTGCGCAATGGCCAAACAAAGTACGTCGAGTCATCCAATGGGTTTTACCAACAGCTTTTTAGAAAAACAAATTAACTCAACCATTTAAAAAATAAATTGGTTCGTTTTGTAGAAGAAGCTCTGCAGATCATAGAAAGACAGTTAGACTGTACAGATTTAGGCCTACAGAAGGACATGTATGTCTAGATAGAATTCGAAAGTCGGCAAGTAGGGCCAATGACTAGGCAATCGAACCAAACGAACCAATGATTATTTTAGTCTTGCTGCAGTTTCAAGGCCGGAGTTGTTTTAGTAGGCCTATATGGCTGCATTCAGATTCCAGAGCTAAGCGACAGGTGACTATGACTTCTAAGACCGTTGACGTCGATTGCCATTAAGACTTATAATTTTTGGAAGAGTTATCACACTTTGTATTAGGCCCTACGTCATGTCATAATATAGCTACAACGATCATCAGCTGTTCTATAACCGCCTGTTTTCTCTGTCTCGTGCATTGGGTTTTTACGGCGAATTGCCCTGCTTTAAATAGCAGCCAATCGTTTCACGACTCGTCTCTCTCGTCTGTTATTCTCTATTTCCATTGGACGAACCAAAGCACGAAGATTCGCCGAGGTGTTACCGCGTAGATGGCGCTGAACAGTTGCTCTAAAATAATTATTGGTGTTGATTAGCCTTTGGGCGACGTTTCTAACTGTGGAAACTCGTGAAAGTGACCAGAATAAAGTTCTGTTCGCTGCTGAGATACTGAGATATTGAATGGTAAGCTATTGAGCTGATATTGTATTTGTTTGTAGGCGAAACAATAATAATTAAGAATAATTAATTTTTAATAGACACCATAAGAGTCATGATTGAAGTCGTCGTGATTGATAAAAGGTGAAAGCCACTGAATGGTAACATGTAAAACAGAAGTTTCGAACTGTCATTATTAGGAAGCGACTCAGCGTCCACTTAACAGAGTCTCAAGTTTATGCTTAGGCTAAGCTTATTGGAGTGCCAAGCCTATGCCGTGCATAGATATATTGTACTCAGGAGCAACATGGTTAATAGGCCTATAATGTAATTATGAAATGCTCCAAGTAGATGACTATATTGTATTGTATTCGAATAGTTGCATAAAGCATCTCGTAGGATGAATATTGTTCAGAGGCTTTCCCGACTGTATACAGTCTACAGCGCTGATGCTTAGTCGAGGCGCGTTTACTACGCCACCTTTATGTGTCTGTCTGTGTCTGGTTGTTGCGCCATTGCTTTCTTGACATTCTTGTACATAGAGACAGAGACGGAGAGAGAAAGACATACTGATTGGCCTACATAAAGAAACAGTAAATAAGTAGAGAGACGGACATGGCTCGTCATCTGCTGTCTTCGATCGCCGTCTGTGCAATGGACTGTTCCAAGAGGGGTGATGGGATCTTCTTCTGCGATCCAAACACCGCAAACTGCGAGCCATGCGTCGACATTTGCCACCCGTCACGTGGTACATTGGACGAATGCCGAGATCAGATCCTATGCAAAGGTATAATTATAATTATTATATGCCATTTGTGTGACCTTTCTAGTAACTTCTGTAGCGCAATTCTTGAAAAGTGTAAAGAAGCAAAAGGCGGTCAAAGAAGACTACAGTCAAAAGATGCAATCCAACTAATCTAAAGTTTTCAGAGGTAAACAAGTATTGCAATGTTAAGCGTTTGCACTGCACAGCGCATATACACACCGTATATACATACCATATATATATTCATATATATATATATATAAAATATACTTATACAAACAAATGGATACAGGCAAACTGTAATCGACCAACACACACCACACACACACACGCCTACACACATGTACATAACTCTTCGATGGCTATGCATTATTGGCGTTCTTTTTATTATTTTGATTTCGATCCGTTGACGTGATTGCCCTCTAGCGACTGTGATGGAGATAATAATTTGACAGTGACATCCATGGTGACATAGACCGAGACACATGCAATTATAAATTTACGATAATAATGGATATGTCTACTATTGTCTAGAAATAAAATGTATAGCTATTGAAACCGTTCTGTAGCCTTGTGGAACATGTCTGCTTCCACGACGCTCGCTCGGATCGATGCTCAAACTACCTCAGCAGCAGCAGCAGCAGCAGCAGCAATGGAGTCGTCGAGTGACCTTCTGCTCATTTTGGCCCCGATTCTTGTCGGCATCTGTGTCATCGTCCTCACAATACTCGCCATCGTTCTCATCAGAAAAAAGCTACGAGCACGTGGTAAGACATGCTCGTCATCTATTCCCAAACAAGCATAGTTATATGTAGATATGACAATCTCTATAGCACCGTTTGAGCCACTTCTGCATGTAGGGTGATTCACATCTCATCATCACCACACACATAATAACAATACATCACAACTTTAGACTCAAACTGACGAACTCTGCAAAATGCAAAACCATCTGCTGGAACACACGAGTTCTATATACTTTGGCGCTGATGCTGAACCTGCATAACGTTGATCCTGTTACCCATCAGCTTACTCATTCACACTACAGCTTGAGGTGAATTGGAACGAGCGTCCTTCGGGCGCAAGGCACCGGGCTACACCACCGTCATGACGTGCTCTTCAATCTGCGTATAACATTTTCATGCTGTGCTTCACTGCCATTGTGTACACTTCATTCTGCGGTTCCTCTGTTCCAACAGGAGGCCGAGGAGTGCAACGGAACATCTTCTACAAACCTCCGATTCCCGTTTCAAACGCGGAACAGGAACGAGAACACCTCAGTGCAGAGGCGTCGGCGGAGGCGACTCAGGCGAGAGAGAGCGATACGCACATCGTCATCCCAGATGTTAACGAAAGTCAATCGCCAATGATTCAAGCTTAGACTGAGATTTAATTATTATGGGGCTGTGATCAAATTCAATCCTGCAGAACAGACGACTGAGCAAGAGACTTATTTATATAGGCTACCTCTAAATGTATACACCTGCAGAGAACACGCAGAGAGGCATGCAGTGAAAGAGGCAGACTGCAAACGGATGTAGAGCCAGAGAGAGAAACAGGCTGACAGAAAGAGAATAGAAAATGTAGGCGATACACAAAAGTCCCTGTGTGATATATATATATAGGCACGTATACAAGTCGAATAGCTTGAGAAAGACAGCTATGCATATCGACAGACTGATAGTCTTAGAGAGACAGAGGCAGAGTGCTAAGGGATAGGGTTAGACAGACGCTACATAGAGACATTCAGGCGAAGGCCTATACCGATGCAGGCCCAGAGAGAAGACAGAGCCATGAAGACGGGATATGAGAAACTGTATGCGTGGGCGATTCCTAAATAGATTATAGACCCGGTGCTTAAATAGGCCTAGGCCTATAGACACGTACTTATTACATAGGCCTATATATGATTGTGAATGATGATACTATAGGCCCATCTACGTGTATAGGCCACGGACGGTGCAAGATCAACACGCCCGATCTGTAGCAGGACCTACTTTCAAGAGTTTTGTTTTGATTGTTTTTCTAGATCTGAAGTATACGACACACACTGCGAACAAAACGCGTTTCACTGTGTTGGCCATTTATTATATAGTTTATAGAGGCAGATCAGTCAAGCGTTGAACACATATTTGCATAGATGTTGCTATTATGTAACTACAGTCGAAATCGAAAAGTAATACTTGCAATTAATTAGACAGATTGATACTTGCTGTATCTGCTCTATATAAATAGCCCTATATAAATAGTCAATTAGTCGTTGCTAATCGTAATAATCTACAGCCTACTTGATTACCAAAGTTAACTAATATTATATTGGAACCATTGGAGTATTTAGGGGTCTACGGGTTCAAACCTCCCCGAAAGCAGTTTTTGCCATGTATTTTTAATTTTCGCCATGTATTTTTAATGTAAACCCTCCCTCGAAAATACTAAGAATTTTTTAAATGTAAAAGTAGAATTTAGAAGAAAACGTAACCGTTGCAACTAGAGTAAGATGGTGACAACAGAATTTTAGCCTCTAAATAAAAAAATTTTGGTCAATGACTAATAATGGTCATCAGCTTTTTTGGGAGCGTAGATAGCAAAGAATTTCAAAATGTGGGTGAATGACTAAAAGAAGTCATCAGGGTTTTTGGCGGAAACCCCTCTAAATCAGTTTCTAAGCCTCTGATTGGTATAAATGCGTATAAAGCTATAATCGTTTTAGAGTTTTACAGATTATTCTGAGATTTGCCGGGAATAAATCAATTGTAAATGAATTTGAAGACTGTTTCAATGTTAATATAATTATACATGCAGCGTGTATTGACCGATGTGGTATGCTGTTGCTTCCCGTATAGGGCCCTACTGCGGAATTACCCGACAGCAATAGGCCTATTGTTGTGCTGCCTCAGGCAATAATTATAATACATGCCTTCTCTCTCTCCCTCTCTTCTCGGTCTCTCTCTGTCTCTTTGTCTCCTGTCTCACTGTCTCTTTCTTTGTCACTCTGTCTGTCTAGCACTCTGTGTATTTGTCTGTCTCAATGCCTTTGTGTCTCTATTTTTCTGTTTTCTTCCTCCGTCTCATTGTGTATGTTTCTATCTCACTCTCTGTCTGGCATGCAGTCTCCCTCCATTTTCTCTTTCGCAATGCATCTTCCTGTCTCATTCTTTCTGTCTCTCTCTGTATTTGTCTGCCTCTCCCAGTGCCTCTCTGTCTGTCTATATTTCTGTTTTTGCCTCCGTCTTTCGTCCCTCATTGAGTCAAACAGTTTCTATTTCACGTTTTGCTTGTCTGGCGTCGAAAGGCCAACTGCCACACAGACTGATGAATAGCCAGACACACTTACGCACAGTAGGCTTCCCCCAGAGATAGAATTTTGGAACGGCTTGCGCCTTTTACACATTTATTTTCTGTTGACACAGCTTCACCGGCTTTTCTGATTTTTAGAATTTTCATGTAGTAGCCCCAAGTAGGTCTACTGCTAGAGTGGAGCAACATAAATAACCTGTGACAACAGAGTGACGCTTTTAGATAAGCGCTATTAGCTAGACCGTGGACTACGAGCATGGGGGGAAACCCAGGACGTTCAGCTATTCAGCAAATTATATACAACTCTTGTTGGCTATAATTATGTTTGGCTGAATAGCTGAACTTTCTAGGCTTCGCTCCTATTCCCGGTGTCCGTCACTAGGCACTTTGTAGTAAGTAGCTCTGCGGGACATTGGACCTGTTGGAACGGTTCTAGAGGCGGCATAATGAATGGCACTGGATGTTGAGTTTTACAGTTGTTGCGACCGGTTGGACCAGAACAGATAATTATATTAGTGGTAATGAGGTCAATCGATTGAATCGAAGGCTCTCCCACTTTCCGTTCTCCTACTTTCCTCTCTCCTGCGCGTATGCCACCTCCTCCCGCATATCAGATAGGCGCGATATAAATTAATCGTGACAGCAGATGCTGCTAGATATGCGCTATTAGCTATAGTACGTTGTAGACCTACATGTAGCTCTGTGGAGCATTGGACCTCTGCAACTGTTGCAGGAATGGATAGGCGGCAAGCGTCGTTCGCCTTCTGCGTGGTCAGCCGAGGCTGCCATTTTGCAATCGTGTCCCTCGACGGGCCGATAATCTACTTATAATAACCGTGGATGCAGGTTACATGCATGTTGAAAAATAATAGGCATTCAATTGTATGTGTAGCTTTGTATCTCTCGAAGTCGAAAGCTTATACAATATCTTAGGCTGTCAGAATATGCGACGTCTTGTATGTAGATATACCATAGATATATAGACCATTGAGTCGTTCAGTTGGTCAGACGGTGGACAACAAGCCAACCATTCAGCCAGCCAACCAGCCAGCCATCCAGCCATTCAATCAGCCAACCAGCCAGTCGGTCAGTCTGCGAATTGGTTTGTCCTCGATTCAGATCGATAGAATAGAAGTAAAACGAAGTCTATTAAGAAATAATCGAAAAGGCGATCATTACGTGACGTCATATTAGTCCTAATGATATGCTACGAATGATGCGAAACAATAATTATTATCGTTGAATAATTTCTCCGCTGTTCATCTAATAAATTAACACGTTTCGTGAACTTATAAACTGCAACTCTTCTCAAGTCTGAGACCAACTCCTTTCTAAGATTACGACTTCATTTAGATTTAATCTATTTTCACAGTGGCAGAGGTGTAGCGGCTATTGCGCACTGGTTTGTCAACCAAAAGCTTGGAGTTCAAATCCCTGTTGGAGCAGAGATTTCGTTCACTATTTTCTGTTCCAGCTGCGACCCCCATAGTAAATTAAACCTGCGCCTCCAAACAAGCAACACTGGCTTTCTCAGTCTGACTTATTTATACTTGTTTATGTTTATTAGTCTGACTTCTTGGCTACTTTTTGGGTGCGGCAATGTTGATGGTTGTGGCGCAGAGGTGGTTGAGGCATAGTGCGGGTAGATCGGTTGGTTATGATGGTGATACATGTATTTAAGTAGACAATTATGCATTCCATGTGCACTTCTACTGTAATTTGTGTGTTGTTCTTAAGATCAAGCAAATGGATTGCAAGATAAACGAATTTTACGACTACATGTTGCGTGAATGCCGCCACTGTAGTCTGGTCTGTGAGCCTCAGCATTCGACGTCGGAAAGTCAACAGGAATGCCTTTTTAAATGTCCAGGTATAGCGTGCGCGGCTACGGCAGCTTAGGAAGTCTCGTATACTATACTGAAGTAGCCTAATGTAGTCTACAAACTGCCTTGTTCTGCTTGGATTGCAGTTCAACTTCGAATACTTTCTAAATTCGCTTTGCCATACACATGTTGTTTGAATAGCTCAGAAATAACTGTATCATCAGTCTGCATGAATGTGTGAATGCCTGTTCCAATCAGGCTGGCTGAATGATTGAATGAATTACTGATTGAAAAACAAAATGAATCAATCACTAACGAGTTGACTGGATGAATGGATATAATAATTGAATGAATAACCAAATAACCGATTGATGTCTTCGTTTATGTTGTAAAGGCTACTACTTGCACACAGAAGCTCCTCCAACCGTTACCACATCGGACAAATTAGGATACATCTCACTTGCTCTTGGAATTGTCTCCGTGATTTGTGGACTTCTGGCATGCGTCCTATTTTGTCGTAAACGAATGCAGCAATCGAGGTCACTTGATTTGCCCGTCAACGAAGAAGAGATGCTGGTCAGAGACATTCCTAAAGCTGGACCTCCAGATTCACTCTTCCCTCCAGGAATTCCTCCTCCTGGCGTCAATCAGCAGCAGGCCTTTATTAGCCACAGTGCCAGTGAACCCACAGACCCATAATAATAATAATAATAATAATAATAATAATAATAGCGACCATTTCTAGGGCGCCGTATTATAACACAGCCATGCTATTACAAGGGGACCTAACAGTATTAACTAAAGCGGGTATATGCCCTGAGAAACAAATGGGACTTCAATTTCAATTTCAGTTTGAATGAGTCGATAGAGTCAGAGAATCGAATGACTGATGGAAGGCACCGAGGACCAGCCTAAGAGAAAGCCCGCTCACCGAAGCGTGTCTCCATCCTACTCACTCGAAGATCTGACTTGTCAAGCGAGCGTAGTCGAAACCCAGACGTGGAGGAATGGGCTTCGTTTGGCCTACCTTCAGAACTGTATGCTTATACCATGAAAATGACTACTCGTTGACGCATATGCAGAACTTGACCAATCAATGAGAGGTGGATCCGTAGCTTAGTTGAGAGAGCGGCTGGTAGATAATCTAAGTACTGATCTGGCGGTATGGGTTCGAGCCCCACAAAGGACAGTAATTTATTTTAAGTTTCTGTTAGCCGCCAAAGTCGCTTTCTGTTGTGTGGGTTGTCTCGCGTCTGTTGGAAAATTAGATCGCCCGCCCCCACTTCTGGTGTGGCCGTACCAGGAGCGTTCCAGCACTTAGGCCATTAGCGTAAGGCTAACCCGCTGTAAAGCCGAACTACATGTCGTGCTATGCGAGCCGTATTTCGTATAACCTGTCTGTAATCATGTTGCGGTCTGTCAATGCGAATGTAATAAACGAATATATGTATATGTAAGCAATCAAAATTTATATAGCGCCTCCTCAAAATCCCTAATCACAGGTGACCAAACGTTTATTTTTAAGCTTATAAATATTTCGAGGCATTATGCATATATACATGTATATATGTATACATGTGTATATGTAGCTATAGCCCCAGACTTTAGTTGATACGTACGTCAATGTGCTGTCAGTTATAAACAAAGCCGTTGCTAGAAGTTTCTTTCAGGGGGGGGGGGTGCATTCCACGTCCTACAAATTTCTCTTTTACATTTATTCATTGGGAGGGGGGCGCTTTACACCCAAAAACTTGTATTTCCTACTTTTTACATTAATAACAAACTGTTACATTGCCATGTTCCATTTCGGGGGTGTTTAAACGGCCTTGGTTATAAGCAATAGTGTTGTACGTTTTGGTGTTCTACAGATGTTCAATACACGAGAACAATGCAGAGAATGTACTATACGAATTGGAGTCATATTCAAATATACTTTAATAATATAACAATTATTTTTGGATAATATTTTGTGTCAGTCAGCGTCGATAATACATTGTTAACTTTTCAATGATTCTGCGTGGATAATATGATGAGACTTATTCAACGTTCTGTATATACGTGACTTAATCAAATCGTTGTTTTGCTATTGTATGTTTTCCGACCATCAAAGTGACATAACTTCTATTCTGTCTGATTGTCTTTTTAATTTAGCTGCTATAGATGTAAATTTGAATTACCTTTAATCCTACGAATTTCAGAAGTTTATACTTTTGCAAAAATATTAGCGAAAAAGTAAGTAATCGTATAAAGGGAGTTACTCTTATATGCATGGCACATGTAGGCCCTATATGCAAAATGTATTAGTGGGCCATATACATGTATAATTAGGCCTATGCACTAACGGTACAATGTCGTCATTAATTTCGGATGGAACAGTCTGCAGATATGACCACTACCTTTTACACTAAAAGACATTTTTAACAGCAGAGAACCAGATGAGATAGTTTCGTTATGAGGTCACTCCAGAAAGAGTTGGGACAGGTCACAGACGCATGGAAAAGGCCCTATAAGAGAGGAAAGAACGGACGACAATAGAGGATCTATGCTGAGTTAAGTCTGTCACTATCCACTCTCTCCTGATATGTTTCTCTTCCCACGCTTACCCCCTCCCGCCTCCGAATATCCCACTTTGTTAATTTTATACAAACCGAAATACATGCACTATCATGAACGTACAAATGACCTACAAATAAGCACAGACGTACAGATAGTCAGAGACCTGCAGGCTAGAAGGATACACGACGAAGTCCTTACCAGTTGGATAGGCTACGTTGAGAATTGCTACAACGCTCGATTAAACAAACGTTCATAGTTCGTTGACCAAAGTGTTACTTCGCAGCCATAAGTTAGGCCTATTATAGATCAGCTTAGAGCAACTTAATAATCTTAAGCTTCTTGCAGTCCCTCCGTGAATGAGCTTCACGGACTTTCCGTTCAATCGTCACTGCTTTTATCTTTGACATAATTTCGCGACAACTTATTAGCAGTGAATTCGAAATGAGCGCTTTGAGAAATACTTGGAGTATTTAGATACTCGGAATACGAGGCTTACTGCATGTTAAGTAAAAATTTCCAGGATCTGTTTAGGATTAATGCCTGGGCCCTAGATTGCCTAACGAACTAGGTCACTGTTAGTCTGCAGGCTTAATTAATGCTATGTGTGGAGCTACTGGCCTATGCAAAACTATAGGCTCCGACGCAGGTCTCAGCAAACGTCGGTTTAGGCCGAGGACAACTGAAGTTAAAAAAACGGATTAGGCTGTTTGCGAGCCGTTCTGCTGACTATTTACCAAGACTTTATAGGAAGAAGGATGATCCAAATGAAGTCCAGCTGAATCATCAGTTTCGATAGAGACTCAGTCGATACCATTGGACTAAACTTCACTAAACTCAACAACTTCCTCTTCTCTTCACCTTCCGCTCACTAATAGTCCTCCTGCCTCGCTTTCTCTTCTATTCATCTCTCTGTCGCTGTCTCGGCCTCTGTCTCTCTGTCCATATTATATATTATTCTAAACAATATTTCCCGATCTTTCGATGTCGCGATGATGCGATGTATGAGATGTTTGTCTGACCCCGCCTAACGCTCTGTAATTTAAGTTGAAAAATTTCTCATACAGCTGCTACGGGGCTCGAAC
>JAQFXW010004787.1:0-10823 GCA_034693945.1 Dendrobaena attemsi
ATAACAATATTATCAGGCTGATTAAGGTTTCCCTCTCCCTCTATACAGAATTGGAACTGAGTCAAATCCAAAGAGTGTTTTCATCACACTTGTGAAATTTAACATCAAAATTGGTTGAACTTCTAAGGTAAATTCAAGTGGCATCATTATTAGCTACGAAATCAAGTAACTGTACCTTCCCTAGTGAATTGATCTTGTTATAGTATCTCTATCCTATATCTTAGATTTTACCCAATTGCTGTGAAATACATACATACATACATACATACATACATACATACATACATACATTCTAACTCTTTGGCACTTTATAGTTTTTCCTTTAATTTATTAATTAGTTAAGAATTGTAATTCTACATCTTACTTGTGCTTTATTACCGCTTTCAACATAACGTAATTGTTTACAGCTGGGCTTCGATCACACGTGTGAAGTCTAACATCAAACAAAATTCGCTGTAGGCCTACTTCAAAGTTAAATTCAAATGTCCTCATTATTAGACTTGAGACCTTTTGATCTCAATTACTGTCCGATCATTTTCATGCCTGTGTTTTGTGGTGTTAATTTGATTCCATAAACTTCATGATATGGCTATGGTTGTAAAATATGCCGATTATTGTTGTGGATATCAAAATTGTGAGATAACGTAACATATTCGCATACAAAAAAAAATCCCTCCAAATTCTCACCCTTCCACTTTCTTGATACACACAGTCACACATGTGGGGCGCGGTAGTGTAGTGGTGAAGGTTGCCGCCTTGCAACCGAAGAGTTGCGGGTTCGAATCCCACCATCCGCGTAAGGACCTTGACCAAGTCCTTCACTCACAATTGCTCGTGGCGCTTCGGCGTGTAAATTCCGACACACCTCCGGGTTGTAGTCGGGACCGCTTCTGAGTAGTACGAGACTTGAAGGGGCGGTATAGAAATGTGCGAATAAATTTTAAAATAATAAAATGGTGGTCCAGTCTCCTTAATATTAAGGACATGCTCAAGGTCCTTAAACATACACAGTGGCTTTACGCGGATTCGAACTGCCGACCCTTCGGATGCAAGGCGCCGAACTACGCCACCACAACCCATTAGTCAGTCGATTGATTAATCATTGATCCGTTTCATCACCTGTTCGTCTGTTAGCGTTTTCGTCATCTCAAAGGAGCGTTTCTCAGAGGCCTTTTCGATGAAGTTTGCCATTTCCGTCTGAATCAACTGAGAGGCAGATTGTGAAAGAGCGTTTATCGAAATCGTCAACCTCTCGTTATAGATTCTCAGGCCTTTCGTCCGACCATGAGTCCCTACAAACACGAAATGATAGACACAACATTAAGAATAGAGTGACAAAAAGCACTCTTCTGAGTAGATCACAGTAGGCCTAATAATTAATACATAATACATTATAAATAATACATCTGATTTAACATTTGTAACTCATTTTACAGTCTAAAAAAATAACGTTCAATAAACAATAACGAGATTGTTAGTTTGTTTACTCATCATATACCCAGAAAGTACAGACACACGAATTTGATGACAGAAGACGGAGATAACTTAAGACCGTGACATGAACAGTAATGTAAGTGACATAGATATGTCTAAATAATAATCGTGACAAGGTCATAAAAAGGTAAATATCATTACTACAAATTCATTTCAACATAATAATAATAATAGGGCTAGGCTAGTCCAATCCGTAGCATAAAGTCACTCGCTTACCCTGCCTTTTTAACGGATTAGCTGTACTTGGCGCAGGCTGAAGAGCCATGAATTTCTTCTCAAAAGCCTGTAACAGCAAATTACTATTATTTATTTAGAACTGCACAGTGCATAGCTCCTCCACTGCATAATAAAATGCCATGGCAAATCATTTCAAATCGGAAGACAATGCATCCTTTAACTATTTTCAACTGCACCAACTGTTTTTACAATTGCACAAATGCGTCTAGTGCTGCACTTTTTGTGTAGAATTACACACTAAAAAGGCCTGATATTGTATGTGTGTATTTCTATACCACCTCTTACAGTCCACTACTATTCAGAGGTGGTCCCGACTACAGCCCGAAGGTGTGTCGGAGTTTTACCAGCCGAAGCGCTTAAGCAATTGTCAGTGAAGGACTTGCTAAGGGTCCCTACGCGGTGGGTGGGATTCGAACCCGCAACCCTTCGGTTGCAAGGTGGCAACCTTCACCACTACACTACCACGCCCCACAATCTGGATATCTGTGCTAGCCCAAGATTTAAATCTCTGAATGTCCGTCAGCATCGGGAGTAGAACCGCGGTGTCCGTAACAACAGACTTTCGTGACCAGCACACTTACGGATGTAGCTAACAGGGTCGAGAGGATCAAGGAGAAATATTTTTCAAAGGCATCATCATTGAATACATACATTGCCAAGGTCGTCGCCTTCGAAGATGCCATTTAGGTTGCTCTGGGATATAATTCGAGCAGGTGGTCTCATCTCTTTCTCAATGAACATATCCCTGTTACGAAAGAAAAGTAGACAACGGTCTCCAGAAAAACATTTATTGTGAAGCAGTTAAATGTCAATTGCTTAACGGTAAAATATGAGACTGGTCAACACAATGTCCAAATGTTATATGAAACCAAGGTCAATAATATCATGTAGTTTTAACTAAATATTTACGATTAAAATGAAATGATGTTTATGATTACAATGATGATTACTTGGTACCTAATGTAAAATATGCCTTAAACCTTGACACAATGTCATGTTATAGAAATCAGAGAAGTTCAGAAACATCTAGAACTCATCAGCATTTATTCTCGCAAAGTGTTTCTAAGAGCATCTTATGCCTTTATTCTTAATGACTGAATAGTCCTACATGAACCCTTAGAATCAAGACCCAGCGGATCAAAATTTGCCACTGAAAGCACTTAATGTCAGTCTTTACTTGCTTGCAAAGGTATTGTGGAAAGTGCATTGAAGCATCTATGGCAGTAGACATGCACTGATGGAGAAAGCAGTTTCCTTATTTTCTGAACCTGTCTCCAGTTATCTTTTGTCAAGGCTTTGACAAAAACTAAGTCTTCTCAGCTAATTAAGACAAGAGTTTAAATGCCAGGAGCACAGAGCAGCTGAATAGCAGGGAACTTGACCGAATGCTTATTAGTAATATTATCATAGTCATTATAATTATATTAAAGGGTGTCCAAGTGATCTCGAAACCTTACCACATTAGATTCTCAAGTCCATTTTCTTTGAGGTGACGCAGTTTGTCAATGAGAAACTGATAATGGTCATCTGGACACATGATGGCCAAGCCAGACAAAAGTGCCTAAGTCCATTGAACAGACATAAAAGTCTTATTTCAAAAGATTAGCGTTGTTGCACAGATCACTAAGCAAATGCTCACAGATCATTCGCTAACAAAATTAATTTTATATGCCATCACAATATTTTGCACGAAATGATAAATACCTAATAGGCCTTACACAATCGCTCAGAAACAACTATTATGTTCGATGCCTTGTAATTGTAGGGTTGCAGACCTGTCCAAATCCATCTCAAGCCGCTATGTATGGACCCTGAACTTCACAATTGCTCTGGGGTAGAGGGATTGAAGAATAATGGACGACAAACTGGCACAAAGCGCTTACGGAACGAGTTTGCTTCAAACAAGAACCCTTCAGTTCAACAAAACCTTCATTTGCTTGGAGGCAGCATTGTAAAGTGAGGTGTAAATTAGGTGACTTGCAAGGCAGCCAACGGTTAAATTCAACCCCTGTAATAAACCGATCATTCAATCAGACGGTGACTGCAATCATAATGCGGTCTGTCCATATGAATCGATAATAAATTAAGATGTTATTATTATACTATCATGTGATCAATCTTAATTTATATCTTATAAAGTAGGCCTACAGCAATCATTCAGGCTTAGGTAGAGTTTATTAAACTTGAAGATTTAAGTCACTAACATCTTTCCACTGAAAAAGCAGAGATTTGCAACATTTCTCACAAAAGGTATTAGACCTACAACTATCAAGGTAGCCTATAATTATGGTGTCCAATCTTAATCTCATTAATATTAGATACTGTAGCTTTATCATGAACTAAAACAATGCACAGAAAACTAGCAGAACAACCAATGACTGGCCCACGCATACAGTGCCATACACGTCGAGCCTAACCAATTGGCGTTTCACTTACTTTACGTCTACTACCAGTACCAAACGATTGTTCTGATACCGTTTATGCTTCTCTCAAGACTGTGCTCTTTTGCTGAGCTGGTTTGGGAGTGTCTTTGAGTAGTTTCCTTGAAGGGGCACTATACAAATTTGTTAATAAATAAATGCATAATTGATTCTCGTTCACAGTTGACAGCATTGCGTTCAAAGTCTCTGGACCAAGTTTGAGTGGAACTTATAAGCGACTAATCAAACTGTGACCCACGTCTGCTATGTGTATGTGTTTTTATAACTGTGTTCACAGATTAGGCAACTGGATAATTATACTTACTTACTTATTTATTTATTTACTTACTTACTTTTATATGAATTAAGACGAACTCAATGAAAGTATGCTTTTACTTCATAAACTTCTGGCAGTTTGTTGTCTTTGACATATTTTCTAAGTTCCGGATCTACTAATCTCATAAAAGCCATTATTTAAGAGAATAAGCGAAGAACAATGTGAGATTTAAATAACGGCTGCCATATTGTTTTTTCGATGGCAACCATCGATCTAATATAGATCGATGATGGCAACGAACGTCTTCGTCTCTGGTTTAGCAGGATACGTTTTTGGCACTACAATAGTTGACATCGAATGAGGTCTGTTATTCGTACACATCGCTTCTTTCAAGTAAAAAACGTGATTGTGTGAAAGTAAGAGTCACTGTTGCTGTAGCAGTAGGGTGAAATTACGAAAGTATGAACACGCGCCAAAACATTACAGAGCGGATTGCTTAATTTAAAATTGCGCTGCTTTCAGTGTTTCGAACTCGATGAATAGAATTTGGTTTTCAAAGGTGGTCAGGATTATCAAACGAATTCTAAACTATTTGCTGTAAAGTGTAAACCACTGGGAGGCGCTCGAGGTTAGACTACCGGATAGATGCGTCCTTCTCCGGAAACCTTCCACTTTTGAAGTTTTTCTTTTGTGCATTTTTATGTCTGATTAGGCCTAGGCCTACTCATGTGGCAAGTAAACCACTTACTTGTATACTTATTAAGGTTAGAGGGTGAGCGCTTTGACTGATTTTGAGAATGGACAAAAAGTTGGATAATTGATCGATTTCAGAAGTGGCAAAATGTTGTTTTGGGGGTTTTGGTCTTTCCCAAAAAAACAAATAAATCCCAATAAACAAGAAATTTTGTTTCTTTTGTTTTTTAATTTCAATTTTTAGAATTATACCTCAGGCTATAATAAAAAAATTGTCCGGAGACCAAAAATTAGTATTGATGAATGGAGGAAGGATCAGTAGCCTAATGGTATCAAGAAAAGTGCCTTTGAAAGCCACAGCATTAAAGCGCTGAATATTCGCTGATAGGCGTCGGAATAAGTAAGTTGTTTCTGAGTTTGAGTTTTTTAACGTGATCCGAAATCGGAAAATCTTAAAAACAAAAGGCAAACAAAACAAAACAACAAAAACAAAGTTTTCGTTTGCCAAAATCTTAGTTTTTCCACCTCTAGTCGATTTAGACTGCTTGGAACAGATGAAGCGCTGAAAACGTAGCCTTCACTGATGAAGCGCTGAAAACGCAGCAACCACCGTTTCGATCTTTGGAAGTTCAAGTTCGGATCAGTTGATATAATATTTTATATAGGTCGTTGGTTGGAACTTGGACTTGTATTGAAAACGCTTTTGAAGTAATTTGCAGGTTTTAAGTAATTTTAAAATTAGTTTGTGGAAAGTGTAAGCTTACGTTACATGTTGGAGCGTAAATAAGTATATTTTAACTTCAGTCTCAACTGCACGCGGGATAATCCTGCTTTCGGTAAAGGGTAGAGACGAAGATGAAGTAGTGGGCCTAGTATTCAGGCGTATCTGCTAGTAGCCAGGCAAAATTCTCGGGAGAGAGTTTCTACTGATTGTGGTCGGAAGAGTTAAAAAATTTACAAAAACATGTTATTATTGCAAAGTAAAAAATTCCTAAATATGCCTCTGGTAGTATTTAAATACAATTATGCATACAATACAATTATAAAAATAGTATATGTATAATTATATAATTACGTATACTTTATTTAGGTGAACACTAACAAAATTAAACATTGAAACTTTGTTTGCTTCAGAATTGGAGTTAGACAACATCAATCAGTGAACATGGCATTCCCAATCCACGGTACTGATGAGGTCCTATCGAAACATGTTAGCGTAAATGCTGAGGGCAATTATGCAGAAGTTGAGATGATGGGTATCGATCTGTTCAACACTAAAGGTTAGTATGGTGTGCTAACTTTAACCAGATGTTTACCAAGGCCGTGGCTAGTAGGGTGCTTTGAAATGAATTAATTCAATTTTAAATAATGCAAACGTTCATGATTAGTGAATGCTTCAAGCCTGTGATGATGAACCTAATGCACAACTATTTGCGTAGTGCTCACTTTATTTGTTCAAATGGATAATGTAAGTGGTTGATGTAACATCATTCCCAAGATTAAGCAGCTCTGGTGGTCGCCAAACCTGAAATAATCTGCTAATCTAGTGAATTGACAAAGATATCTGTAAGATGAGTGATGAATCTGACAATGCAGGTACTAGTACTGAATGAGAGTGCACTTTAATAGATGTGAAATGCAACTGGTCTCGATAGACTAATGAGGTTGTCTTTCAATTTATCGTGACTATTTTTATGCAGAATTTGCACGGTAAGTTCAGGCATATTGGAGTTTACTGGTTCTCGGTTTGCGTGCCGGACTTCTTCGTCGTGTTTGTGAAAGTGTTTGCGCTCGTAGAAGGTTTTGTCTGCTTGCCATCTGGGCCACAAGATTACGTCACAGACCATCCTTCTGATCGAACCTATACGGTCCATGTACTATACCATTAGCAGCCTGTATACATGTTGCCGTCAGACAGCGCTGGCAGTAAATTGAAAAGAACTCGACTGTTACTACTGGTGCTCTTTTAAACTACCGACCAAATTGCCTTCTCTTGCACTCCCCCACAAATAGCTGGACTCGAGTCATCTACCCACGATGGGCTATAGTCTTCAACAGCATATCACCGTGTTTGCGACCATTGTCATTATCTGTCGCCGCTCTACACTATCGACAGAAACTCCGAGCTACCACACCATCTGCCAACTGTTGACGAGAATTTCATTGGTAAACTCTACGTGCATGTATGGAACCACCACGAGTGACTCTTCCAGCTTACTGTTCCATCCTAGAAATTGCATGCATTTGGCTAACCTGGAGCAGAGTTTCCATCTCAGCGAAAGTCTACCATTACCAAGCCTTCGAAAATGTGCTGTTGATCGAGGAATGCACAGATGGTGTGCCGATCTGTCAGTGTATGAAGATCGATTGGGGGAATTTGCAGATTCAACTGGAGCTTTTCAGCAGAAAGTGTTCTGTTGAAGCTCTCAGTAATGCAGTACCTTCCTGTAATGCCAGAGCTACATGGTGAGTGCAGTGAAGTAAAGAAGCCAGTCTGCTTGCTGCTAGTCTCACTTACCTTGTCCACAGAGGTTGAGCGAAGTTTTGGTGCCCTTCGCAGGTTGAAACACTGACTGAGCAGGATAATGGATCAACTACATCTAACTTTTCTAGCAGTTTGCCACGTCCACGAGCAGGTTCTCGAGTTGGTTGATGTAGATGTGCTGAAAGAATAATTCATTTAGAGAAATGAAATGTGTATGGTGTATCTTATAATTGTTGGAAAATGACTGTACACAATCTCATCTATAAGGCTTCTTTGTGTTCCGAATTGATTTCAATGCATGATCAACCCCGTTGATTCCACTGTGTTTATCAAGCATATTGAAATCATTCATAAATTTAGAATGCTGTTATGTTTTCTTTGACATTTGTTTTTGGAAATTTCAGGCAAGGTTGACTTACAAGCAATAGCTAGATATTTTACTAATGCCAGAAGAATATCTTACCAACCAAAAACTTTTTGCCTCTATCAAGCTAGAAAGGAGAATGAAACATATTTTCTTCTTCATAGTACACTGGACATCAGGCGCAGTCTTTATCACAAGGCATTGGTGAACGGTATCTGGCTAAAGGTAAGATTTTCAATGGAATTAATTGGTTTGAGAAATTCAACATTACTGTTTCTCATGAAAATGCGAGATCTGGAAGATGATGAGATACTGACCAGCTGCTTTGTGAGAATGGTCAAAGTTGATATGATAACCCGAAAGAGTTCCAGTTTTGCGGAATCCTTCCTTTCAAGATATAACCGGTTTGCCAACCAGGGTAATGACCTTCTACCTACCTATCGACCACTTGTTGCACCACTGAACAGTTTTAGGCATCAGTTCACCATCCTTCCGTCAGACACTGACTTTAACGGACACACAGGAAACCATATCTACGATAGGATGTGTCTGGACTGTGCGCATTTTGCATCCAACGATGGCTACTTCAAGAAATTTTCTGCCGACTTTGACCAGCCGAAGAGAGTGGAGCGATTCTTTGGTAAGGAATGCGGCGAGAACGATGTTGTAGGTGTATTTGTTTGGGAAGACGGCAATGCAATGGATCTACTTCATTTTCAGTTGAAGAAGGGGACAATTCTCCTTTGTTGTGTAGACATTGAATTCCATTCCACAGGAACTGTCAAATCAAAACTTTGACATTTGTCGGAAGAAAACTTTCATTGTTCAATTTGCAGAATCATATATATAGCCAATATTTTATGTACGTACTCTATAATTATGTTTTTTTTATAAAATTATACTGGTGATTGGTAAATATTGAAACAATATGAAATTGTTGAATTTGATTTTTATGTTTCTTGGTAAATAATTTCATGTTGATGCCTGTCACGTTCTGACTTTGGTTCCTGTTTTGTTCATAAAATCTAAATTGCAAAATTATTCCATGTACTACTAGACTTTGATGGAATGACCTGCTCCTGACCCTGACTTCTCAATGAACTTCAACCTATGTCAGTTGTTGTTTCTGTTTCTGATGTTTTTTCTCACCTAAGTTATTGCACAAATTTTGATCAACTGCTTTTGCTAAAGTCGTCGGTTTTCATCATGTTTTATGTGCCTCATTAACTCTTCTTGATCAGCAGCATTAGGTTGCTTTTCTTGGCACTGAAAAGCTTATCTTGCGTACAAAACTCTCACAATAAGCACTCCTGCTTAACTTCACACATTACTCTCCTGATCAGTCTGCGATCTTGCCTAAGTATTAGCTGAGCCTCAAAGTGCCAATGTGCATACTTGAATAAATTCTGTGAGCCGTGTTTTGTACATTGATAATAACCTACTGTAAATGTTTGTTTCTTGGTGTGTAAATGCAATGGCTGCAAGTATTATGAGGTTAATCATTACTAGACTTGGTATTTTAGTGACTGTCTCTGATCTAACTTGTCCTGACCATTCACACAGGGTCAGTACTCCGTAGTTGAATTCGAACACAAGTAGGTTGGATTTAAAAGGAGATCTGTTGTTGATTTTCTGTGGCAGGTTGCTTCAATCTTAGATGGTTTCATAGGCAAAATCATGTGTGTCATCTTTCCATTTTATGCATTTGTCCAATTTCACAGGAACCTAATTTAAAAGCATATAACCAGAAAGTGGTTAACTATTTTACAGATATGATTTTACTACATATAAGCCGTTTAGGCCATGCTAAACATTGAACAAGCATTGTTTATTCACAATAGGAATGATTGGCAATGGTATATAAAATACATAAATCCAACAAATGTATTATGTTAATTTGGCCATTCGCGGTGGAACTGCTATTGTCTGATTTTCAACATGTTGCGTCGTGTTTAAATAATGAATGAGATAATTACATATTTTTAAAATTGTTTGTGATAATTATATGAATGTTATAATCAACTGCCATTAAAAACCATATATGTATAGTACAGTGTTGAACTAAGTTGCAAAGTACATATTAAGATTGTTCTAGTGAAGTCTAGATAACAATATTATTGGTAAATTGCATAATTAACTCTTTGTCATCTATTTCATTGGTACAGTGTAGCATCTAACATGACTGAAATGTAAACCTGAATAAAAGGGCAGGTTTTTTAAAGCTTTCTGATTTTTATGGCTTCATCTTGCTAGGCAACTTGCCAACTATACAACATGAATGATACTGTAAATGAAATGTGATTTGCGTTGCAATAAATCGACTACGGTCTTTCGTACTATGGAAGGAGCACATCATCAAAATACAGTTGCATTGTATAAGGACAATTGTAAAAAAAAGTTTTAGCCATGGTACCTTCTTATAACATGATTCTGATACTAAAGACCAGTTACTTAACAGCTAGACCACCAACACAAACTGCACGACTGTGATTGAAGGTTCCTACACAGTAACTTCCATAGACGAGACTCAAACCTGTATCCGGCCAAGCGCTTTGACCAACTGACCATGGAATGTTTGCACTCAGTATTTACATATTTACACATGCTAATGTGTGTATGTTCAAGTTAATTTAGGAGTAGACTATAGGCATAGGCATTCCTTACATTGTGAGGGTCTTTTTAATGAATCATCATTTGACCTTGACTGCTCATTTCAAAAGGTTGATGTAGTGGGATCATTCATCAGTGATGCTCCTTTGAATCTGGGACTATTATATATACTAGATATCTCCCGTCAAAAATGACGGTAAAACCTGGTTTTTAACCTTCTTTTAACCCGTGAAAGTCGAGCGA
>JAQFXW010004788.1:0-10823 GCA_034693945.1 Dendrobaena attemsi
ATCATCATCATCATCGTCGTCGTCGTCGTCGTCGTCGTCGTCGTCTCTATTTATTGCACTCAATTCACTCAAATAAATTTATGCATAAACAGTTAATCAAAAACTGTATGTAAAGGACTAAAGGACATAATAACAAAAATGAACAATGTTCCGCTTAATTAGGGTTAGGTCTACCTAATGAGATTGCAGGCAATTAGATGGCAACTAATTAACATCGACAATCAAACACAAGACAAAAGAACAAAACCTGAATGAAACAGACTAAGTAAGTTTGCTATATGAAAAGAATTAATAGATATAATATCTATATACCTATCTAAAATAATATCTATCCATCCATCCGTCTGTCTATCTAACTTACTAACTAACTAGCTAATAATTATTAACTATAATTTTTATCTCTTTCTGTCCATATGTCTGGCTGTGTGTATGTCTGTCTAACTCTGTCTGTCTGTCTCTCTCTTTCTCGCCTCCTCTCCTCTCTTTAACTCTTTCTATCTGTCTATTTGTATGCCTGCCTCCTCCTGCCCCTCTCCGTGTCTTCCTTCCATCCTCTCTACCTCTCTCCATCCATCCCTCTCCTCCCATTCGCCTGTCTGCCCCACCATCCGTCACCATCAGTTACCGATAACCTTATCCGCGCTTCCGCGCCGTTATTCGCTAACGGAATTAGCGCGTCGCGCCCCCAAGGGGCGGTCCTATCAACCGGCACGGCACCAAGCAGCAGAGGATGGAGAGCAGCAGCAGCAGCAGCCTCTAGAGGAGGAGGAGGAGAGGGAGGAGGCTGGCCATGGACGCCATCGACGTGTCCGTAACGGCTCCCAAGCGATCCGGTCGGGTGCCACCACTGCCGCCCGCCCGGCAGACTCTCCCGATTCATCGCTGCTGACTGCAGAAGCTGATTGATAAACTGTGAGGCGCCTGTCTTATGGCTGCCCGCCCATCGCCGCCTCCGCAGTCGAGCTGCTCCGGTTGCTGATGCTGGTGGTGTTGATGATGACGCCACATCCGGGCAACTGACTCTCCGTCTTCCGAGTTGCTGCTGCTGCAGACTCAGCTGATGCTGCGGAAGTCGCTTGTCACTGGTGCTGACCTCGCAGAGCGGAACCAAACTGTTGTCTTTGATCACCAAAGACTAGATTCGGTGCAGATGAAGCGAACCGGAACCATTTGCACCTTTACAGACTATTTCAGAGGGAGGAACTAATTAGAGATTATTTATTAGTATTTATCAGTTGGCAGCAGGGAAACAGCTATCATAGCTTCCTATACCAGCTATACCTGCGCCGTGTCTCATGAGGACTTGGAACAGTAGCCTAGCTGACCCGCCATGTTTGACTGAGCTCATTGAGTGTACTTTGTAGTCGGAGATTTTGGAATAGTGATTAAGGGACTTTTGGTGAAATCTTAGTTATTCATGCGTGACTCGCGTGAGGCTTATAATTTTATGGCGGACGTTTATTTGAAATCCTTTGATAACCGAGAAATATTCTCTGATTTTGCGGACGACTGAGTCACACTGGGTTACCCAATGCTTTTGGTGAGTATACTTGAGTTTTTACTCTGTAGGATTAATATTTGAACACTGTTACAAAATAATATATGTTCTGTCTTTCTGTTTCTCGTTCTATGTGTCTTACATGTCTCTGTCTCAGTCTCTGTCTCTGTTTCTGTCTAGGTTTCTGTTTATTGTTTATGTTTCTGTCTCTGTGTCTGTCTGTTTCTCTGTCTTTCTGTCTCTGTCTCTTCTTGGACTATCCAATCCGATGAGTTAGTATTATACTAGATGCTTCTATCGACTGTTATTTGAAATAATTGGCATAATGGATAATGCGCCTAATTTAATTTCATTACAAAGAATACAAAACTCCAGCAAATGGATGTTGCTTTAATTCCTTTATATTGCTAAATTCAGCTATAACTGTAATTTGTCTGCACCAAAATGCCCAAAGATAACTGCTCTGAATTTGTAACACCAAAACATTCGACCTGAATTGACGTAATAAGTGGAGCGTAATTGGAGGAATGGACAAAAGAAGATGCTGAGGAGCTCTAATTTAAACACAACATCACATATTCAATTCAATTCAATTCAATTTACTTTTAGTGTAATCATCATCATAAGCATCAGCACCAAGCAACATTTGCATAACAACTTAACAATAATTACAATGGTATGCATATTTACAAGCATGTAGATCATAGAACGATTACAACAGGAAATGCTCCTAAGGGACATTCACCCCGCTAGTCGGGGCACCCCTATCAGTGTCACGTGAACTTGCAAAGAGATGATTGAACTAATTTCTGGTAATATGCAGGGGTTAATACGAAATTTTAAGATAAGTAGAAAAGAACTTAACTATAACAAGTCCTAAGCTAGTGGAAAGATCCGATTATCAGATAGTCGCGCAATAACAAACATACAAAACATTATACAGATGGCAAATCGAAGCGAATCGAAAGGACACAGATATAGAATCCTCCTCAACCTCAAGAAATCCTACAGAAGGCAACAACAAGAAGAAATTCTTTAACAGTAGAGTTGTTATGGAACGAACTAAGTGATGATACGGTTTCTGTTGATTCAATAAACAGTTTTAAGAATTAACAAGCTTCTTGGACTAAGCCAGTGCTGTCCAACCTTCTTGGGTCCGCGGGCCACAAAATGATTATTCTTGAAGCCGCGGGCCGCACCATCTGCGACCCCAAAAAACTGATGAACTCTTTTTTAGTCGTGGATGGCTTGTTATCCAACAAAAATCTTCAATAAGCGCCCCTACAAAACTTGTGACCTTTTTAGTCATTGCTTGATTTTCCAAAAGAATGTTCTAAGCTCCTCTAACTTACTTGGCCACCGTGTTTACACAAACATACGCTTACAATAGCGTCTCAATTCAATTCAATTCAATTCAATTTCAATTCAATCAGTTTATTGTTGTCAATTGTCAGTTACAATAAACATCATCATATGAATGACAAGAATTTCGAGCAACAAATGGAGTCTAGAAAGGTCCTTGGACCCATTGACTAGGACTACCTATCAAGAACATATGACGACGATTCACATTTCATTATAATAGTGAGTCGTTAAGATTACTCATAGACAAGCGTCTTTATGGAGTCTATGCAATACATAGAGACGCTTGTACCTTTTGCATCTTTTTGTTACAGACTATAAAATTCAACAAACTGCATGTGGGCCGCAAAAAATCAGTTCGCGAGCCGAATGCGGCTCGCGGGCCGCGGGTTAGACAGCTAGCACTAGATTAAGCTTATTCGAACTAACATAATTATAAGCTTAGGCCTAGGCACCCTTCTACTAAACCACTTTCATTGAAAACCTTTTACTTTATTTCAAATAAGCTTATGACATGATCCGTGCCTGCTTGCAGGTGTTCAAGATAACGGAAGTGAACTTCAACCTGGAAAGGAACTGAACTCAGAAACGTAGAATTGGGACAGACACAGAAATCGTCTTATTACGGAGTCAACGAACTCTCTTCCGATTTTCTCAAAATGATTTCGCAGACCACTACAGACAATCATTTACGGTCTCTTGGAAAAGCTCAGATCATCATTGAACTCCGCATTGGCTCGTCGGTATAGCGCTTCTCAAAAGGATTTCTCTTCGACTGGCGCTAAATAAATCTATAATTTGCAGTAGAAACCAGTGGAAAACTCATCTGCAGTCGGCAAATTCTTGCAAAACGTCGTCTAATTCGTGCTAATCGACTCATCGTTAGCTGTTCTCGATTGGGATCTCTCTTGAATTAGCGCTGTACAAATTTCCAATTATTCTCAGTGACGTCACTCCGGCGCTTTCTTTCTACGCTTTCTCCGCTCATGCAGATCGATTAGACCCCCTCCAACCGAGAATGCGCATGCGTCGAGTGACGTCATCGGAAATGACGTATCACGGAAGTTCAGCTGCGCAGCGCAGCAACAACAGCAGCAGCAGCGGCGGCGGCACCGGAGGTTACTTCTTCAACCCCGATCGACATTTGGACCGTCCTCTCTACGTCACAACCCCGTCATGTCTGATCGGTCCCCCTCCTCCTCACCCACCGCCAGATGGAGCGGCCGCTTTCTACAACCCCTCCTTCTGCGTGCTCCAATCCGCCGTCATCAAGACGGAACGGCAGCTGATCTCGGAGCGCGAGAACTCGGACGAGACTACGACGAGCGTTACGGACGCTGCGAGCGTCACTTCCGACAAGACCGGAAGTCACCAGCAACCGGAACCGGAAATGACTAATCTGTCGCGCGAAGAGAGGCGACGGCGACGACGGGCGACGCTCAAGTACCGCATCGCGCATGCGTCGCGCGAGCGAATCAGAGTGGAGGCATTCAACGTGGCGTTTGCCGAACTGCGAAAGCTTCTGCCGACCCTACCACCAGACAAGAAACTGTCCAAGATCGAGATTCTCCGTCTCGCAATTTGCTACATCTCATACCTGCACCACGTGCTCGACCTCACCTGAACTTTCGACCTCATGAACTAAACCGTCGACCTCACCTGAACCTTCAACCTAACGTGAACTTTCGACCTCACCTGAACTTTCGACCTTACATGAACTTTCGACCTTATGATCTAAACTTTCGACCTCACCTGAACCTTCAACCTAACGTGAACTTTTGACCTCACCTGAACTTTCGACCTCACCTGAACTTTCGATCTCATTTGAACTTTCGACCTCACCTGAACTTTCGACCTCACCTGAACTTTTGACCTCACCTGAACTTTTTCCACAGATTCTTATATACGAACAGAGTTCTTGCCAGGGCGGACTGAACTGTGATAATCAGTCGGTTTCTGTACTGGCGTCATATAAATGTTCGATTATAACGTATTAATACGTTGCTTTCCAATATATAGGAAATCATTTTTGCCCTGTGGTAGAGAATATACAGTGGGACGGACAATGTGATTTGTATAATAAATGCAAGGAGTAGGCCTGTATAATTCTAAGGCTTATGCCATGCCTACATTCTCTACCTTGCAATACTCTGTCTATTATAACGATTGGAAATGATTGTAGACGTATGCTTTGTGTGTTAGGTTAAAAATAAGTATAGGGTGACGCTTATAATGTTTCTTGTTACCATTATACTCTAGAGATGCAATATCTCTACGACAATACCTCGACGACTGTACCAGTGTACCAGTGTACCTCGACCATTGTATCTCTATAATGCATTGCCTCGATTATAGAACGGCGAATGTTCAATTTATGACTTTAACGTGATTCTTTGTTTAAAAATAATTATAAGTCGCCTCATTTCTGATGCAAATCAACGGGCGTTAACGGCGATTAACGTGTAGCATTAACACAATACATACTTGGGGAATCGGAGGGGAAGGCAGAGATGAAGAATTAGTGGATATATATAAAAGGATCAGAGACCGTTTTCTTGCTTTGTCCTGCATGGGAGGTCTATGACTATGAACTCGGTTTGGGAAGTATTCATGCAGAGGAGGTTGGCTGGCACCCATTTAGATATTAAGCCAAACTCGTCAAGTAATATCAAGTAGATGTTAAAATTGAATTAAGTGATGAAAGAACTTGGGGGAAGAAAGATGTATACTAATAGATTTGTTTGATTGAGGAGGATTTTATGACGTGACTTAATGGTGTGGTGTAGAGGATGCTTGAGGAGTGGACACAGGACGGAACCTTGAGGGACACCACAGGAGAATGCATGAGAGTGGTGACTAGAAGGTTAAACAGAGAATGATCTGGAAGACAAGTAGGATTGGAACCATGCAGGTAAGACAAGTACCAGCTATGGACCATTGATCAGGAAGGAGGGCGTGATCAATGGTATCAAATGCAGCAGAGATGTCGAGGAGACAGAGGCAATAGACTTGCTGATGACTCACAGCAGAGACCAGATTTGTGTACAGCGAGGCAAGTAGAGTTTCAGTTTAATATCGTTCTGTTAAACCATGATTGGTGGGGATTCAGAAGTGAATTTAGAGGAGAGCTCTATAGGTAAAGCCACTGATTCGGGAAAGGACGATTCGTTCAGTTAGCTTTTGTATAGTTCAGTATATTAAGCTGTTAGTTTAAAAACAAAAAGACAATATTAGCAAACCTATATAATAATATTTTATTCTTCTTATTAAAATTTCTTATTACATTCTCGCGTGCCGGGCGCGAAGGTGCATCCCATAGAAAAATTGATTTCCCGAAGTCATCAAGTCACAATGAAGTATGGCTATAATGATTTCACCTATAGTCTCGGCCTGTATACGCTTGGTAGGCTACTATCGGTCCTATACCTGTTCGCGCGTCCGTGTATAGAATCCAATGATTCTGACTAACCATTGGCGAACACGCCATGGGTCGTCCATAAAACCTGACAAGATAACATCATGCCTTTCAATCTGCCGTCATGGACGTTATGTGTTGCTAATGATCGTCAGGGAACAACACAGGATCATGATGAAGACGGGAGAACACGCGGCCGCCTCTTTGATCTCTCCGATATAAATAATTGGCCTACAGATCAACAGAATGATATCAATCTTTGTCGATGACTCGAACGAAGTCTGCTGCCTTATATAATACTATTCTCCGTGTAAAACGTCCTCCGTGCATCTCTGTCCACGGATGTGCCTCCGGTTTTTTTTTTGGAGGGGGGCATAATACCGGGCATGTTATTGTGAATGTAGACTATACGCTGGATCCCGTAACGACCCCGTTTCCGTTTTGCAAGCCATGGGGAACACTTAGAAATCTCGAGATGATATGCCCAATAGCTGCTATTACAATTACATGAAAACTGTTCTTTTCGTTTCAGTTTTCGTTAACGAAAACAACACCACCTGTATTGTCTTGATATCTCTCAGAACAATCAGGTCCTCCTCGACTTTCATCACAATACAATACATGGTTCAGGCTTTTACTTGTTCTCGAATCGACTATAGCGCGTATACACCAGGCTAAGCCGCTGACAGAACATAATACGTTGGTTTCCAATTGCAACGGTCAACGAGGCAATACTTTATATTTTCCCGAGGCTCTTTGCACTTATAGCGTCTCTGCATGACAAGGTCTCAAATTTACAATAATTCTTTCAATCATTCAGTAACACTAGTCCTGCCTTTATTTATTGGTGCGTTCGCTAGTGCAGGAAATACCTTTTAAATTGCAGTACACTTTCATAGAACGAATGAATGTAAACTTCATCATACGTAATCTAGAGATTTCAGGAACGTCCAAAATTGCGAAGTCGCGGGAATCGGATTTTATTCATAAGCGCTGTTTTACCCAGTGATGGGTACTTTTAACTACTGTAGTTTTTAACTTCTAGTTATAACTGATAATAAGGTATCTGTCCTGCAGTAGTTATAACTACTTTCTGAAGTATTTTAAAAAGTGGTTGTAACTTCTTTTTTAAAAATAGTTTGTAGTTAATAGCCTAACTAGGTAACTACAATATTTCGCACTAACTATACAATTTCCCAATTTAAAATATAACTAGCATTTCCAGTTCCATCTTACACAAGCTTTTGTCATTTGGACGTTGTTCACATTACGGTACTCTCGTTATAAAAGCAACAATTCTACTAATTATTAATTACAATCAGATATGTCACTGATTTGTTTTTGAACGTCGGTTTTACTATTAGGCCTACGTGCGTTGAATATCAGCAATCAATACAGACAATAAATTTTCATGTTACTTTGTGAATAGCCTATATCGGTGTACTGTAACTTTATGCAAGTAGTTACCTACTCATCTGGTAGTTACGAAAACTAGTAATAACTAGGCATACTTGTCATCTAAAGTATAGACTAACTATAGTAGTTATAACTATTTATTTCAAAAGTAGTTACCAAGTAGTTATAACTAAAGGTTAAGTACGGTAAGTCAGTTAGTTAGTAAATAAGTAAGTAAGTAGGTAAGTGAGTAAGTAAGTAGTTTATTCGCCACAAAATAGAAATATCAAAATGCTATAACACACATACAGATTCGGTGGCGGGCTACCGGTGAAGTCACCCAGGACTCATGCAGTCAGCGGTTGCGTGACTTGCACCTCCTCTTAGAATCTTGTCGTCAGTCGCGATCTATGTGCGTGTGCAGCATGGTCTGCAATAGTGGTCGTATAAGGGCGCATATAAGCTTATATAAATATATATATATATATATACAGCCTGTAGCCTATGTGTATGGTCATCACTGGTATACCTCTTAGACCTTAATCCTTTTCGTGCATTTCTGCACATCTGCTCCATGGCACTCCACTCTGTCCATCGCCCAGGGGCGTATTTAGAGGGGGAGTTTACGGGTTCAAACCCCCTCGAAATGATTATTTTTTTCCATGTATTTTTTTTAAATGTGTAGGTAAGCCCTCCTCCCGAAGCCCTAACCCTAACTAACCCTAACCCTAACCCTAACCCTAGCCCTTCTAACCCTATAACTGTAACGCAAAAACCACGAGAAAGAGACCCGAAATCTGTAAAAGTGTGGTAAATGACTAAAAAAGGGTCATCAGCTTTTTTGGTGACTTGCAGAGGAAAAATTTCTGAACCCCCTCCCCCAAATGAATTTCTGGCTACGCCTCTGCCATCGCCTCACACAACGACTGCAGCTCTAAACGCTGCGGGTCCTCTTCCATGTCTCTTGGCGTCCGCTCTTCTTCCTTCGTCTTCCTCACATAGACGATTCTTCGGGAGCTAATACTAGCTTATACATATACGACTTTACTTTTATAGTATGTATAATATAATTAAGAAATTCATCTCAGCTGCAGCACGAGTGTAACCCGAGTGCGCGAAACTGAAGTGAGACAACACGCTTCAGGACAAACACTCAGGTGACACGTGTGTGTGCCTTTGGCTGAAACAATACACATTATATACAGACTGTATGTGTATACGCTCTTACGACCACTGCTGCAGACCAGACACACGCACATAGATCTCGACTGAAGACAAGATTCTAAGAGAAGGTGTAGGTCACGCAATCGCTGACTGCATGACTGTCAACCACTGCTGCTGCTTTATCGCGGTTACTCTAAACGTAAATGCACGTATATATAAGCTTATACGCATTTTGGAGTCTGTCCAGCTCTGACTTAGTACCCAACTATAGTTGAAATGCGCTTATTTTCATGTAACTTAGGGCCTTTTTTTGTTCTTCTCTTGCAGTAGTAAATAATTATTGTTTGTTCTTGCCTGTTCATAATTAATCGTTTCGAGTCATCATTTAATTATGATTTCGTTAGCTGGCTAGTTTATCTTAATTGTACCACCTTGTATCTTCCAGGTGGCCCTGGCTTGCGGTGCCCTCAGCCCCTTTTGGGTCTCCTGGGTGAACATAGACTTGCTTGTTAACCAAACCGTATGTGATTTGTTTTTTGCTTGGTCGCCGAATAAATTGATTTGATTTGATTTGATTTATACTGTATTGTATAATTATAGTGTACACAATATGTTCTGGCATACACACGTGTATACGTAATTTTATGAACTATGCATGTCACACGGATTAATGTTTATTGTCTTGTTCTATAGAATATAAATAACAACCTTTAAGCTTGCCAGAGGCGTCCATCCTGTGGGGAAAATGATGCAGAAATCTTCATAAAAATCCGTCTGGGGAAAGAATGTTTTTGAGGAGAGGGAAAAGACTATTTTTTAGTAGTCATCAACTTTTTTGGCAGATGCGATGTTAATTTTTGGAAGATTTTCTGAAGTCGGGACTAAAAAAAGTCATGAACTTTTTGGCGGATGCAATGTTGGATTCCAGAAAACATTTCAGGGGAATTTTTCTGAAAGTGGAATACTTCGTAGGCTTAGGGAAATAGACGCCCCTGAAGCTTTGCAGTTTAAATAACTTAACCTATAGTAATCATCGTCTTTGTTAAAGCGCCCGTGAGAGCTTAATAATTATCTGAGGTCAGTGGCGGCGATCTTCTGTGACGGGCGGGAGGGCACTTTTGAGTTGGTGGAGGAAGTAAAATATTCGCCCGTGAGCGGGAAAATGTTTTACCTCCTTTTGCGTCGAAAATGTGTTCGATTTCCCTCTGAACCGTACGAGTGGGGGACAACAGTCTTTCCAATTTTTGCTCTATTTCAAATGGTTAGGCCTACAAAGTGTCTGCCGCAGATCTCAGCACATGATTGCACATTCAAATGATTTCAGATATTGATTTGCTATATTGCGAAACACTAAAAACAGAATAATGATAGACAAAAGTTCTACATTTTTAGTTATTGGTGACAACGTCTTGACGTATCAGCTGCCTGTTTTCAATTATCAAGATAGTGTAAAATGCAAGCCACCAAATTTTCTTCTGAAATGCGGGGGACAACTGTGTTGTGCGTTCCCCCACTGTCAAAATGGGGAGACTTGTCCCAAACGACCCCCCCTCCACCTAGTTCGCTCGCCGCCCATGACTGATGTTATCAACAGAGTTAATTTACGAACTAATCTCAACTTATAAAGCAGGTAAAATGAAAAGGGGGCCGAAGCCAAATGGTCGCTATACAAAATCACTTACATGTACACGGTACACACCCACACTCAGTCCCTCACTCAGTCGCACGACCACAATCATTCCGTTGCATGTGTGTTTGTTTAGTGCGCGCGTGTGTGTCTACGTGTGCGCTTCGTCCTTATAACTGGCGTGCATGGTGTGTGTCTATTATAGTTGCCTGTGTGAATGTGTGAGAATGAAAGTTGCAGAAGGCCGTCTTCTTCCTCCTCCTCCTCCTCCTCTTCTTCTTATTCCTCCTCTTCTTCCTCCTCCTCCTCTTCTTCTTCCTCCACCTCCTCTTCTTCTTCCTTTTCCTCCTCCTCCTCTTCTT
>JAQFXW010004789.1:0-10822 GCA_034693945.1 Dendrobaena attemsi
CGCGCGAATGTCATCTTTAAACTTTAACCAAACCCTAACTTCAATGCTTACCCCAATTTAACCGTAACGTATTTTTAGCAAGGAAATAAGAAAATGTGTGATTGATGACAAAATAACATTAGATTTTTTGGAAGATGCGTTGCAAAATTTTTGGGCCCCCCCCTTACTGAATTTCTAGATCCGCCGCTGAGTAGCATTGCGCAGAACAACAATTTTATTGGCAAAGTTAGGCCCTAAGTACAAAATTAATTAGCCTATAGGCCTATATAGTTCAAAGAGCATGTCAAAGTCCTTGCAGATCTTTGAAAATGGTAGGCCTGGTTTATGAGAACGCGATGGGAATTAAATGAAGGTATCAGAATACATGACATATTTTTTTCTCATGCCAAGAATTAAAAATGTTGCGTCCCCTAGGAAAATTTCTTCGAACGCCCATGGACCTACAGCCCCACAACATCAAACAAAATAACTAACATATTCTACCGGTTGGCCTACTGCTCAGACGGCTGGGGCAGCCACCGAAGTTGCGGCCTCGAGGAAAAATGCGAAATACATCCAACTTGCAGCTATTCATCATTTTGTCCCCATCGCATTTAAGACCTTGGGCCCTATAAACGCTGAGGGCCTGGCTTTCATCTCCACCCTGGGCCAGAGCCTCACCGCGAAGTGGATGCACGCGAGTCCTACTTATTCCAACGCCTGGCTCTGACAATTAAAAGATTTGATGCTGTTGCATTTCGTGGAACTTTTCCCATACAGCATTAACAGGAATATGTGCCGTTCCAGGCTGTTAACATTAGGCGTTAGATAAATCCCTGAGGGATCATGTATAGGGCAAAAGTACCAATTTCTGACCACCTCCATCAAACTTTGTGTTATAACTTTGATTTATGTGCAACAAGCACATAATTTGTTGAATAAATTATTTATATAGTGAAAATATCCAATGAACTGCTAAATAACATTACATTTCAGAATTGAGAGGACGAAGATACTAATAATAATACATATCAATGCTTGAAGCTCTTGAACTTGTATTGTCAATATTAGTCGTTGAAAATCATCCACGCTCAAAATGGCGTTTGACAAAGTCAAGGAGTTTGGAAACAGAGTGAAAAATGTCTGGGAATCTGCGTATTCGACCTATGAGTTCCTAAACAGCCCTTACTTCAAGCTGTTACTAGTTTCTGTGTTTACGTTGAGCTTTGTTGGCATTGGAGTGTGGTGGTGGCAAACAACTGCGTTCCGAGATCTTGTCACCGAGGAAATGAAGGTCATCCGAGAAGACATCGCAAGATTGGAAACACTGTTGAAAGTAATCTTATAGAGCATGTCTGGGGAATTTGGGGTTTTCACTTCCGAAATTTTATATTCTACATCCCAATTCAGTGTCACTTCTTATTTTAAAGTCATTTAAATTTTAATCCGTGAAATTGCAATTACACCAACATCCAACATCCAGAACGTTCAGCTAAATGAACCATTTAAAACTTAATTTGACTTTGTGTTTCGATTAGAGTAAGGGTACCTTACCCTAATCGGAATCCTTACCCCGATGAGGCCTACCTGGTGTTCCCGTATGCACCAGGAATTCAGACAATTTTGTACTTCTATTTATGGTAACAGATATACTGAGACTCTCAGTAATTTACTTCATTACGCCACAGTTTGAAGCAAGGCACTGCACATAAGCCTGTTGTACTTTGTCATTTAGGACACTGTACTGCAAGTATATCAATCCAGCTGTTTTAACGTTGGCATTAAGAGTATATGACTAGGCATTGCCAATTTGCCAGAATATATATTCGTTACTATAATCATAAAACAGAGTGACACAATGCACTCCAGTAGGCCTACAGTGATAAAAATTAAACCAACAGGTAGAAAATAACAGTTCAGAAAAACGAGAGTAGAGAAATCAGAATGTCAGTAAATGTTATTCAATAAAACTCTTAAGGCTGAAATGTGATCCTTGATAAGAAGATTAAAGTCGTGAACGCACTCCGGTACAATGATACAAATTAAACCAACAAGTATAAAATTAAAGTTCAGAAAACAAGAGTAGAGAAATCAGAATGTCAGTAAATGTTATTAAATAAAATGCTAAGGCTGACGTGTGATCCTTGATAGGAAGATTAAAGTCGTGAATCCTTTGTCTCAAAGTATATGGACGTAATTGGGTAGGGGAAAAGGAAATGAAGTGCATGTGCCTCATTGCTAACCACAGAACACAACAATCCTGTTTTTGTTTGTGGGTATATATGTCACTTTAAGTTTGATTAATTATTGATTCATTGTGCTTTATTTTAAACAACTGACATGCTTATAATGTCATAATTTACAGGACCTAGAAGGAAAAGGAGCTCGAGTGGGAGACCGTAAGTGCTCATAAATTCACTCAATCATGTCACCTGTTCAGGTTGACTACTAGCCTACTCAGAAGTGCTATTGGCAGCTTTTGCCTCCTGCTTTGATACAGAGTTGGTGTTAACTTACTGGCACACCACCAGTGATGAGGTGTCCTGATTTGTGTCTCAATACTAGAACGAAAGTCAGGTCCAGTTTTGCCTGGGCCTGACTTTTGTTTTAGTAGTAGACAGTTTTTGTTTATTCCATCATAGTCTTACAGAATGTGTGAAAGGTACCAGAAGAGTCTTGGCAGTATATGCAATATAAGAGGATGATCACTCCAAAGTGATGGAAAACTCACGGTGCTGGGCAATAGAGGCCCGACCTTGACGAACCAACAGTTCAGCACATATAACAGACTGAAGGGCGGCACGTCCCAAGATGGTGCCAACAAGAATAACATAGGGAGGGTAGGACCAAACCCAACAGCGAATGCAAATTCAATTTTATCTGTTTGTGAAGTAAACGTGTGGATTGTAGTTCTTGGTTTATTACAAGTGTAGTATCAGCCCACCTTGGTTATTATGTGTAGGATTATGTGTTATGTTGATACACAACTGTAATAATTAGCCAGTTACAGTGAGCAGGGTACACTAGCTTAAGTAAGACGTACAGGATCTGTTTTTATAACGCTGTAGCTTTTTGTTTCAGGAGATAAGAACGACCATGAGAAACTGAAGGAGTTGGTTTCATCACTCAACGATATAAAATTACAAATAAATATGGTCAATTTGATAAAGGACACCCATCTTGAAGAGCAGCTGCAAGTCATGAAAATGAATCTTAAACTACTCGGTGATGTCATTCAGGAACATAAGGAAAATATGAAAAAGCCTCAGAGAAAATCACAGGATGACAAACATGAAAAGTTCAAATTTCATCGAAAGAAGACAGCCAATGAACATCAAAAGGTAATATATTGCCATTTGCTTACCAGATTTGATATTTATTGCATTTCTTCAATTGAAGCAAATGCAGACATGCCAGATAATAATTAAATGAACAAATGAAGCAATTACTACATTAACTGACACCATTATTATGAATAAAATTAATCCTACAGACTTCGTATTAGCGTAGAGAACTTCCATTTGTTTCTTGAAGGCGACTTGCAGGATGAAATGTCACCATGACATTGTGGCATTGTACTGGCATCTGACACTCCCTGCCTCTTTATTTATGCAATTCAAACGGAGACTGTTTCTTTTTTATTATTCACATGTTTAAATACTGTCCTTGCAAGTCCCTTACTACTCAGAGGCGGTCCCGACTACAGCCTGGAGGTGTGTCAGTGTTTACATGCCAGAGCGCCACGAGCAATTGTGAGTGGAAGACTTGCTCAAGGTCCCAATGTGGTCAGATAAAATTTGTATAGCCTTCTTCAAGATATCTACTCCAACGGGTTCCCAACCCAGCCCTAGCGTGAGTAAGTAGACTTCAGGAGATCAAAGAAAGGAGTAGATAACACGCTTTAGAGGCCCGGATTTTCCCAGAAAGACTGTTCCATGTGCCTGAGCTTACTACGGAGAAGGCACGCTGCTGCATCGTGGCTATGTGGGCTCAGATTTGAATCAAACCCCTCGACCCTTCAGATACAAGCCGGCAACAGTCTCACTGCTCCACACATGGCCCGCTTTTCTTGAAACTAAAAATCTACTTCAAGTGTAGGTTGGCTGCACTTTTGAACTTTGTAAGAAGGGAATTACATTGTATTGTGCAGTATTGTGATCTTGTTGTCATCTGATTTGTGAGTAGTAGTAAACATGTTGTTTCTGGATATTTCTACAGGATTGGCTAATCAGATTCGAACCCAGTGTTCTTATCTTTGCCATGGAGATGGTTCTTTGGGGATTATTTGAAATGATAAACATCTACAAATTAAAGCTGTAAGAATTTTTTCAGTCTCTTTACAATGTCTGCAAAAACCAAGGAAAAATGATAGATGATGTTGTACCATGATTGCATTTATTCATTCATTCAGTCAGTCTTTCATGTACATTTGTTATTTAGAACCTTTTAAGAAGGATGCTTGAATTTTTGATTGTGTATTGTATTTTGTAGTCAAAGTATTTAGTTGAGATCTTGCTAAGTTTGCTTTTCCAGGTGTTTAAATAAGGATAGACAAGTAATTTCTTTAATAATCCATTTAGCTTCCTGTTATTCACTGCTTAAGACTGTCCATTTTATATATTTTCATGAACTAGGTTGTTATGTGTGTTTGTTAGTAATTTAAAAAGTTTCATTTTTCAGGAATACTTTTAAGAAATGCGGAGTCCTTTACGTTGTTTGTTTCTGTTTCCTATGGCATCATTTTCCTTTCACACTTGTTGGCATAACAACGGCTTTTCTCTTTCATGCGCTGGGTAAGTGTGGTTCTTTCTTTTCATAGCATTTCTGTAATATTTCCAAAATGGATCCTTAATGGTAATAGTATTACTACGTTTGCCTCAATTCACAATAGGATTCCAGTTGTAGTCCATTGTTGATAGGCCTCTTTGGTGAATAAAATCTGTGCTCAGCTGTCGTTTGAGCTGAGATGAGAACAGCTCTGGTTCATCACTGTCTGGCTCAGAACATTAAAAGTAATTTATTTTGTCTTTACATGTACAGAACCTTGACTTTGAAAAGCTTGAATTTCCTGAGAGAAGTAAGAAACCATTTTAGAAATGAGACAAAGACAGATACATGTGAAGGTCGAATAGATCTTTTTCCTCACGAACAGTTCTTGCATTGCAACTAGCCTACTGTTCTTTGTAAGGCCAAGGAAATTAAGAATATCTTTAACAAGTCTTTACAACAAGGTGTTCAAGAATGCATGCTACATATGGTTTCAATTAAGGTCTTGAAATTTTCCTGTTTCCAATGAGATAGTGGCGAATCAATATTTAAATCAAAACTGGCATGTTTTCTCACTACAGCTATAAAAATTACTGAAAAAAGCTTCAGAGTAGTTTTCAGGTCACACTATAGATGAATTTCATGAATGTAGTCTACCCTACCATTGTGTTTTCATTATAATTATTGTCCTTGGTAATGACTTTCAAATTCCAGAATATTGTGTAACATGAAGTCATTGAAGTGTTTAGTAGTAAAACAAAGAGTTATGTTAGTAGTAAATTTTGCAGATATGAACATCAAAATCTATTGTTGTTTATATATTGTACAATAGAACTTTGGCGAAGACATAAACCCAACATCTTTTTAGTGTACATGTACTTATTAGAGGAGTTGAAATACGAATTAGAGGTTGACAACCACTCAAAGCCTCTATAACACTATTAGCAATAGCATTGTATGTATCTTGATTCTGCTGAACTCGAAGGCTACTATTGTACCAAGACATCTGCATTTGTTTTCAGTCTCGTCTGCAGATAATATGATCAGTATTGGAAGAAGACCTCCTTCAGGATGTACTACTCAGCAAAGTATATTTCGTTTCGCACCTGGAGGCAAGTTGTTATGTTACAGACCTGTTGTTTAAATTTAGAAAGCCGACATAATCTTAAGCTGTATCATAAGCAGATGCAATTAGTTATTAGAAAACTCTATTGCAGCTAAAGAATTGCGAATCACTGGAACGTGCTCCCACAAGGAATAATACAATTAGTGCTATAGTACATGTTCAAGATTGAACACTCCAAACAGGCAGTTGGATTGAATGCTATTTTTGCTTATAGCTTATAAAGCTTACTTATTTTATTGGGAATTACTATTGAAAGTTAAAGTTGGGTCAAACATTGGAAAGAAATTACTACTCCCACTTGGAATATAATGTATGTTAGCCTACGTCTTTATATAGGTCCTTATTGCACATTGACACAATTTCAAATATATGTGGCACTATCACCACTGGACAAATTAAACTTGCAATTTTAAAGCACCTTCTTAGAACCACTATGGTGTCAAACCATAGCTATTACCGCACTGACATTAAATGTGAAATGGTAAATAATATTGTGAAAACGCTACAGTATGTGAAATGGTTTAGAAGTCAAACAGTTCTTATGGGGCATATTTCACAAAGAGGTGGTTGATATATGACTACTACAATATCTGCAATTTTCTATCACAGCAATGACAGCATACAAATTTTTATCTAAACAGTTAGAATTACTACTTAGTAGTAATAGATGAGCGTTGGGAAATAATAATAAACTTATTATTCATTTGATGCTGGTCTATTTTGCAGGAGAAATCAACTTTAACGAAGATCACGTTTATGGCATCTCCTGTTCTTTTGATCACCTCGTCGTCCTACATAACTCCAACATAGGGATCTACGATCAGCAGTCCTTTGCGTGCAAACAGATCATAAAATTCCGGAAAATTTTGCATGATTCTGATGTTGTCTACTGTCCAATTTACAACTGCCTGTGCATTGTGGAACTTTCGGTTGGGTTGTGGAAAGTGGACATAGAGCGTTCTCAGGTCTCTCAAATAGTCTCCAACACTCTCCTGTTTTCAACAATCTCAGTGAGTAGAGGTGGAGACTTACTCCTAATAACAGGAGGCAATGATAATTGGAGTTTGAAGATATTCAGTGGTAATGGGGATCAGTTAAAATTTTATAAGATTCCTTTTGCTAAAGAATTACATCATGCCATTGAAACTCAACAAGACAGCTATGTTTTATCTATCACTGGTCCAGACTTGAAGGCCCGCATTTGTGAGATCAGCAAAACCGGACAGTTCCTACGTGGATATGTTCCCGGCATAAAGTGGCAGGAAATTGGAGCTGCGCATCATCTGATCAGTGATTCCCAAGGTAGAATTTATGTGGCTGACCACTCTAATGACCGAATTATTGTTTTGACAAATCAGCTGCAGTTTTTTCGAGATGCTTCTCAAGGAATTGGAAAACTACAAGGACCTTTTCGTATTACGATCACAGAAGGCAGCAACCTACTTTTTATTGCTCACGGTTGCCAAGCTTCTGACTCCATGTGCAGAGGAGATTCAATAGAAATGTTCAGGATCAACTAAGTTTCAATTTTTCAATAATATTTAACAATCTTTTTCTGAAGCTTAACAACAGTCCAGATCTCGAGAGAAGCAGAGACTTTGTTGAAATCATCAGTCGTCGTACAATTAAAGATTTTCTGGACAACCATTGATTTAGGTTGAATATCTGTCGACTATAATACTTCGTCACTGTTCTGTAGACTTTCGCGATTGCTGGCCATCTGGACGTCTGCTTCATGATCGCCTTTCTCTACCTGCCCTCTCCGCTCCTCAACTTCATTCCGGAGATAACGTTCGCATAATTTGGCTTGCTCGATGTAGTAATCTAGTGATACACTGAAATGCATTGCAGACTGAGCGTGCATACAGTTGGGTGAAGTGCAAGACAACAGTCAGCTTCTTCTTTGCTTATTGAATGGAATAGGAGTTAGAATCTGAAAAGAATCCATTTGTGTTTAAATCTGCTTTTAATTATATGCTAAGTTTATGTCTTTGAAGTTAAACTGATTAAATCAGCCTTGATTCAATTTCTTTTTATCAGGTTTTCCATATCTTTTTCTGATTTTTCCCTTATTGTTTTGTGCATTGGAAATGTAAGGGTTTCAGCATGACAGATCTTTGCATCTATGACCTTGTTGTGATTACAAAACGCTTAAACTTTTTAAACAAATTCTTCGGATAAGACCTTCAGCAAATGTACAATAGCTTTCAAAACTTGTGATACCACTTTAAGCAAAGCTATATTACATTTGTAAAATAGAACTTTCTGTTGCAAGGGCTTCAACTCTAGGTATGAAAGGTTGTGTTGGTAGGATCACATGTTGTAAAGTATGACTTTGCAAGGAGGGAGGATGTTTCTCCTGTGTTTTAAAATACTTTAACATCGAAACTGCATTTCCACCTGGTGGCTGACTATCCACACCTCAGATTCACATTTCACTAAGAGCTTGTGAGCCTTACAAATTTAGTTAATAAGGAAAAGTAACTAATTCAGCTTGTGTAATACTAGTTTTACTAATAATATACAATAGGTGATTCTGCCTTTAAATCTGTGCACTTTGATTCATTAACTAAGTTTGGCTTTTACCAGTACTTTATTGCAACTGATGACAATGCATTGCTTTGTTCTAATTTAGCCCTGTATTCTAATTACTGGTTATTGTGTTCATCAGTCACTACTTGGAATAAGAAGGATCTTATGTGTTGAGACTTGAGAGCACCTCTATTCCTCTAATTAATGTCTGCTCAACTCAAATGAATTTATTCAGAATCAATCTACTTACATCTGTATTTCAACATCCATCTTGACAAAAAAGTAAATAGAAAAATGAATCAATTAAAGGGTTAAATAAAGTCTGAGTTTGATAACAGGGATGGATGAATCTCAATGCCCAAAATGGATGGATTCCGCAAAGCCTGAGTATTAAACCCAGAATATACATTATACAGGGTGGCCCAAAAAAGTGATAACACTGGTTATTCCTCATATTTTGGTCAAAAGTGTGAAGTATTTTGGTGACATTTGTCAGTTATACGTAGAATTGCCTTTCCCTCTTTAAAATCTTATTTGAAAATTTCCACTTTTGACCGAAATAACCCATCAGAGAAAACAGTAGTGTGCTGTTTTGTCACTTTTTGGGCCACCCTGTATAGAGGCAAGATGACAAATAAATATGGTAAAGTAGACTCAAATTCAATTAAGCAATTAATGCAATACAATTTGGGATTTAGAATTAACTATAGACCAGAAACTGAAACAAAAGAAAACAAATAGAAGAAAAACAAAATAGAAGTGATCTAACCAAAAAACAAGCAGTAGGCCTAACCAATATGAACTATCTAGTCGAGTAAAAGGGAATGGGCATAAAATGCATATAGGCCTAAAATAAAACAATCATATCTTGTGAATCAAGCAAACCAGAGTACAACAATAATTATTCCCCAAAGCTCAGCATTTTTTGACCAAAATATTCTGTGTAGCCTCATAGAAATCTCACCATGAGAAAAAAGATTCTTCAGAGGCAGAAGTGAGAAGTTGCTGGTACACAATGATGCACAAGTCGTGTCTGTTAATTCCTCCCATATTTGGTTTCTCATAAGATTTAACGACTTTAAATTCACGTGCATCCGTCAAAATACGAAGAGCCTAGAATAAGTCTACAAGTATAGGCCTATCCAAAACCTAACAGTAATAGTTAGAACTTCATAGAACTGCAAGTCATTAATGAATATTATATATAGGCCTAGTGACCTGAATATTAAGTAAGTCGGCTAAGTAATCCATGTATTACTGTTTTCATTGATTTTTCAAAAAGTCTTGAAATATGAAGACCCAAGACTTTTGGCACCAAGACCAAGACTTTTGGCCTCAAGACCAAGACTTTTTGTCTCAAGACCAAGACTAAGAACGAGACTTTTAAATCGGACTCGAGTGCACTCGAGTTCAAGACCAAGGACAAGACTGCACAATTGTCGGCGTTTTGCAAATCTGACTGACTGATTGAACTGTTATTCGGATCCAGATAGGCCCTAATTATGTTCAGATATGTTATATTCATTGAAATTAGGCCTACTCATACAACGGATTTTAGTGTTAATTTCTCAATGCCTTCATAACGAAGATGATAATAATAGGCAAGTTCTAGGCTATAGCCTATATTTAGGGCATAAACTAGGCCTAGGGGCTAATTATAATCAAAAACTGGCATTGATCAGACAATTCAGTTTAAGGATGGGAAATAGGGAAGTAAATAAGCTAGTTTTATAAGAGCAATGACTTTACATCAACTATGCGCACACTGGGACTTTCGTGTGAAATTTATTGGGATCCTCAGTTCACAACAAAGAAGCCATTCCTATATCAACGCTAAGATAAGCCGCCCCGTATGCTTCGGCAATATAAGCTACAGGCTACCGGTCTACAGCCTTGGTAAGCGTGTAGCAGTCACTCCCATACTTATACGCTCCATCACCCAACTCTTGGTATAGTATGGATGTTCTGTGGGTCTTGCGAGCTGTATCCGCTGTCTGGCCCTTCGGTGACCGTCTTGGACCCTTATTATGTTCAGATATGTTATATTCACTGAAATTAGGCTTACATGGGCCAGCTGTTCTGTTGAACGGAAGTTCTTGCGAAGGACTGCTACGAACAGTCGTTCGGAGTTCGTGTCCGCATCTCCAGTTATATATATAGGCCTATATATATGAGCCTATACATTCTATAGGCCTATGCATAATGCATTTAGGTTATAATAAAACGAAGTTACGTTTTTGATTGGCTATAGGCCTGTGCCGCCAATATAACGAGTTTTTAGTTGGAATTCAACGTCATTATATCCAGGAGCATCTATCCCTTCCCCCAAGCAGCAGGGCTCACAATAAGCGGCTTCGACATCTCAGTGACCTATAGGTCAATATTCCGGAAGTCATATTTTGTTGGCATAACCATAGA
>JAQFXW010004790.1:0-10822 GCA_034693945.1 Dendrobaena attemsi
TTGGCCGATCTGTTAGCGAGGTCTGCCGGCGACGCTATAGGTCGCGGGATCGAGCCTGATCGCAGCAGAGAAATTTTTAAATTTAAATTACAGAGCGTTAGCCCGGTCAGACAAACATCGCATCATCGCATCACCGATCGAAAGATCCGGAAATATTGTTTAGAATCTGCACTATCTGGTGTCCATGTCAAGAATCACTCCATTGTGAGGTTGTGCAATACACCATTGTACAGATTAAATCAAACTCAAATAGTGATCTACGGTAATTGCTTAGAGGAAAACAAAATTTTGATCCACGTGCCCAAGCAAATAACTTCAATTATTATTCATTTGTCTAGACAACTTAATATTGGGATCCATATGATCAAAAAAGTCTCATTTGGGATCCACATGCCCAAACAACAACTTTGAACTATAAAATTTATTTATCAGGTATCTCATTGTGTTGATTGGTTTCTCAGTTTTGGTTGAACATTTCTTAGTAAAAAGATGTGTCTCGTTATAACACAAAATCTGAGATGCTGGCAGTCATTTTGACTAATAAGGTGACACTTTCTTGCAATGTCTTAAACCTGAGATGCATTGTTCACAATAAAAGTGCCCATTTGCTAGACCAGCGTTACTCCTGCACAACCTCTACTTGAATCTTGATTTAACTTATTTAATTTTAATGTACAAATTTGCCCAATTACCTCTTTCAACTTTTTCTCTAACTTCCGGGCGCACTTTCTAAAATCAGCATCACTGGTTCCCATAGGGTCCTCTGCAGTTGATATCACAGACTCTTCAATCTATACATTTGAATAATAATAATACAGTTATTTATAGTAGCACATTGCAGTACATGCAAATTTCACCAGAACGCACCATCAACATTCTGAACACTGCACATAGAAAACATCACAGTCACCATCATTTATAGTTTCAAGCATTATTAAGATTTCTGCGCTATGCCATAGATCATCCATAATCATAACACAATTCTAAAGTCACACATTCAAAAAGCCAGCAGCTCTCAACCTTTTTAGTGCCACACCCCTTCGATAATGTTTCCAAAGTTGTGGCAAGCCCAACGATAAAATTGATAACCCCTTCACAGCATATTTGGTCCAATTTAGGTGCATTTACTGTTCGTGTTGATTGTTCACATAACTATACATCACGCATAAACTTAATTAATAATAATCAATCATTAATCCACATAGGTGACCACACAAAGGTTCATTTACTCTTCCATTTTCCTGAAATATTGACAACTGTATTTTAAACTTTTGACTACAACTTCTTATTTTTTAAACAAATTTCTTCATATGTATCGATTGATATCTATAGGCCCTATAATAGGCATGTTCCAGGCAACGATCTCTTATTATTAACTATACGGAGCTTCCTATATTTAGCTGCCCGGTGACGTTGAGGTCATTGCCTAAAGAGTAAGATACAAGAGTTTCATCGTAGACAACTAAAAATAGGTACAATGAAGAACATTTAGAGATTGTTGTGTGGCACGAATAATTTATAAAGGCTATTTATATCTTTGGAGGAACTGCATGCAATGAAATGTAAACAAACAGACGTCGTTGCTCTTAAAGTTCAGGATACAAAGAAACCAACGGGTGAGGGTGGGAAGATGTACTGCACTTTGGCGGGCTCTGTCTACCTCAAGGCAAACAGCCCAGTGGGTGAGGGATGGGGCGGGGAGAATTGTACTGCACTTTGGCTCTATAGACCTGAAGGCAAGCAGAACCCACACAGACGGACTGAGGCTGCAAGCTATGTCTTGTCAATTATTGAATGAACTTGCTTATTATTACAAGTACAAACAGTAATAACTAGTTCTTTGTATCCTGAACTTCCACCTGTAGCTCTAGAGGCTAGAACGGCTGAGTATTGTTCGTCCTTCATTACAATTCTTATTTTGTAAAGTATATTAATTTTTTCACTGAGTTCTACTTTAAATATAAAACATATATTATTTCAAGTAATTATTTTCAATTGCAATTAAGAGCTTCATGTGATTTATCATGTCAAATGTTTAGTAACTTTAATTAAGGGTTACGTGACTTAATACGTAAAAATTTGAAGCTTTGCACGTGGAACTAATGCTACTCGGAATCGGCAAACAGCTTCTAACTTCTAAATACTCGGAATCGGTGAAAAATGTCCACCCGGTCAATCCCAACTTGCAGCCAGTATATTTATGACAGCGAGCTATGAGTTCTTGTATTGCATCACCTGGTGGACGATTATTGCATTCTGATGTCTCAGGCAACTCTTTCATCACATCGTAAATTAATCTGATATCTACTGTCGCTTTAGCATGTCGCATTATCTAATATATTCGATATATTCATACATACAATATCATACATAATTATTACATGTTATCATACATATACTATTATACTGTGTAAGTTGAATTCTGTTGTAACAGTTACAGTGCATAAGAACTAGTTTTATCACCGTTGCAGAATTGTTGCTAGACTCTCCTCGATATATTTGAAAACTTCCGTCAACCTTGGTCGTGGGATGTTCATCCCACGGTGTTTCGGCACAGTGGTCTGTGTATTGCACAGCATTTGTCAAGACTCTTCCAGCGACAGCTGTAACAATTATTAGGCAAAGACGACAAAGCATCAACAGTACCACTTCCTCCAACAATAAACGTGCTGACTCCTCAGTATCACAGATAGATTAGTTGCTTATTTATTTTTTTACTTCTGTGATAAATCAACAGTTATACACAAAAGTGGCCATTTAGCACCTTTGATGTAGTAGTATTTTAAATTAATTAAAGCAACATACACCAGCAGAAAAAAATGTCAAAATAAAATATTAATAGTTCTCATTACAGACTTAGAACTAAAATTAGTTCAACATGATATGAAAGTTTGTTACAGCACACATGCTATATTAGCATTATAGTTAGAATAAGGCCATGTGGCCTCACCTATTTCTAAAGAAAAGCAAGAGTTTGTGCGTACTGCCATAACAAACAGATTCATTCGGAAAAATTTACAAATGAAAACCTCACCTTGATTAAAACCACTTGCTGGAATCGCGATATCCTCTTCTAAAAAATGCTCTGCATCTAAACAAATTCATCAACTTATTAATAGTCATACATCAACTCAAAATTATAAAAGCTGACTGCCTCCCCTTAAGCTATGATTGCTCTCTAGAACTCATTCTCGCAGGTTCTACAGTCGCTTAGACACCGTTCTTTTTGACCATGCTAGACAGGGCGGTGGAGCATTGGATACACGCTAATGCGAAGCGCAGACAACTCGATTTCAACTCCTGAGTCAGGAAAAGACCCACTCAGAACGGCTCATTCTTTATTCGCTAGACCGATATATAAAATGTACGGGGGTGCTGTGTGGCTGCCGTAGGTTAAATTCGACTCCTGTAATAACCTGTATCGCTCATTCATGCATCATGTGTAATCATGCTGCATTCCTGTCAATATGAGTGTACAATAAAAGATTACTATTAATCGTTCATTCATACTATGTCTGTATTAAATCATAATAGGCTACATTCTTGTCAATATAAGTGTACTGTACAGTGTATAATAAACGAAGATTGTTATTATTATTAGAGTGAGCACTTCTGAGTAATACCCTTGTTAAGGTGCTATATAAATTCTCGAATGAATGATGAAAACTAGTTAACAAAATATAAGAATTGTAATGCTTTGACTCCTCAATGCAGCCCACCAATCAAGCACCTTACCTTACCTTAGACCTTCCCGTGCAGAACTGCACATCCGGCAATGTAGCACCTCCATTCCACCCTGTGTATAGCTAGAAGCAATAACATGATCATAGCATAATTAGTATCCAGGTATGGGTGGTTTTGTGGAGACTCCAACTTGAGCTCAGCTAAGTGGGCATCAGCAAAAACTGTCGTCACCTGTAAGCACATCACACTTTAAAAGTAAAGCATTGATTGGTGGGGATATAATTAAACGAGTATTGGGGTGAGTTGGTCTGAGCTTTGTCATTTGTGCAGCCTACCTGTGCACTGAAGATAATGTTTCTCCAGAGTGTCTTTATGGATTTTGTGGTGCGTGTTGTATTTGCAATTACGTAAGTCTTTTACGCAAGGATTCTTTTGCTGAAAGGCCATCAAAGGCAATGTAAGCTTTTAGTCAATTCTAAATCTTACCCCAACCTATTCAAATTGATCCTGTCCTTCCAAGCTTTCTTATTCTCAATGAAACCCAGCTAAGCGAACCCTTGGTCTCTTACATCTGATCTCCCTGACAACCAGACGTGAGTCTCCAAGGGACACCACTTCAAAGTAGCACTATTGAAATTTTGTCTTTACAATTTCGATAATTTTAACACATAGATAAGATAATTTCACATTAGATTCACACATGAATCAAGTGGAGCAATTTCATAACCATTTTCAGAATTCTTAAATTATTGTTCTATAATGCCACACTACTTATTAAAATTAATGTTATCCCAAATAAACACATTGTATGTATAGATGTAATTCTGTATGCATAATATGCATGCACGAATACATATGTACATTCTACATACTGAACACATGTATTAAAGAGCAAAGCAGTTTTCATGAAGAAACTTTTAAAATGTACACTTAACAGTTTATGAGTAACTAACTGTATTCTAACACACATGGCATGAATAAAATAACTTCTTAAGAGTATGGCTAATGAGATACCACATGATTAATGAGATACTACAAGCATATTTCGAAGAGTAGGGTACATTGTATAGGTTTAGTATCTGTCAACGTCTCATTTTATTTTGGTGTTGCCCCTAGAGGGTGAGACAATAAAATCTTGAAAACAAGGTGGTTATAATCATCGATTTATATTAGGTGGATACAGCATACACAGGCTTAACTGAAATGTCATCTGAATCTTACATCTCCTATGCTAATGATATGTTAATTAGCTGTAACGTCATGTGGCCCAGACAAAATAATTTAGGAGGTAGGTCCTAGACAGCTGACTAAATTAGGTAAGTAAGGATGTGCTTTTTTGAACTGCATGCAAACGCACTGCGGGAACATCAGAAAAGATATAACAAAAATACAGTATAGACATACAGAAATACATAAAAATAATAATAACCACTGAGTTCAAGTTTTAAGTGTTTTAGTTATGTTAAAGATAATACCACAGTATATATAATTATATATACTATGATGATACAGAGTAATATTTTCATACTCTATCTACCGCAAGGACTATCTATAGTATACAGAGGACCAGAAACTTCTTCTTTAGCTGCATGTGACTAAAAATTCGGCCATGGTATGGCGCCTCTTGCGGTGATGCTCCTAACTAAAGTGGCATGTTTCGCTATCAAATGCATGATTTTTTAACATTAATATGACTTGAAATCTATTGCAATCATTACCTACAAAATTCTCATAATTTATTTGAATATGTTATTATGAAAGTTAAGAAAGGACAGCACGGGTTTCTTCTAAATTTTGAATCAAATGTCAGATCGCCTCCCACAACATTGCCTCCCACGATTTATCCATGAGCTTAATGGAGCGCGTTAAATGTTATCACTTTCAATTTTTTAGAAAAACCAAGTTTAAATCCTACGAAAGCCAAGGTCCCGAAAGCATCGTAAAAGCTAACAACTTTTACCAAAATAATGAAATAATGTTTACGATTGTCCCTCTCATTTTTCCCAAAAGCGTTCTAAACCAATAATTCTTGACGACCTCTTTTTTTTAGGTCTTCACCAATTTTGAGCGAAAAATCGTCTCAAATCTTGTGACAATATTTACTTTGTATTTTGTCAACTTTCAGCAGAAAACCCTCAGAAATTTGTCACTTCTGTGAGAAATTTGTCGAGTTGCAAAAAAGTCAAGAAATTAAGACAAGGTCCTCAGAACAGCCAAGATCCCAAGGTCGAGCCAAGAAACATGATCTTGGGAAGAAGCCAAGGAGCGATTACACTTTTGACAACCCTTCTGATTCGACGCAGCGTTCGTGAATAAGAGTAGCTTTATAAGTCTTTGTATTACGATTTTGCCTGGTACTTTAATTATGTCCGTACTAATGGTTTCAAATTGCTGTATCCACCTAATATAGATCGATGGTTATAATAACCTTAATAACACTTGAAGTATTAATAGACACACATCCATCACAATCAATCAGCCAGTATCCCCTGTGCAATCTCTGAATCTGCTTGAGCTCCTCCCCTTTGCCCTAGTCACATAATCTTTCCTCATCTATAAACCTATCAGATCTTCCTTATCAGCCATAGGTCGACAGTTGCCCATCTGAGTGAACTGGTTCCTTGTCAGATTCATTGTCTGTAAGAGGAGGTGGATAAAAAGTCTTCTTTTGTATTAGCCCTTGGCTGCCAGGTTAGTCAAATTCAGTCATGGGCTTGTGTGTCAGTCATGTTCATCAGTTGTTCACAATCCAGCCGCTTCATTCAACCCGCTCTTCTACTATCCTAACACTTCACCGCTTTCCAGTCACATCGCTACTAAAATTCGCAAATGACTCCATAGTCATCGCCTTTATGCCTATTTGGAATAAGCTACCACCAGTATTACAACACCTGTGAATAAGACTTCGCTTTGTGGGTGCTATAGAAGTTATCAGGAATAATTGTATGCATCGGGCATATGCCACACTTCAGTGACTCTTGAGCAGTTGTTATCGGTAGCACTAAAGGATAAAGCTGTTACAAGATACTATTAAGAATATGGTTAAGAAACATGCATCAGAATAAAAGTACATAAAATAGTTAATAATAAATACGATACAGCAAAAGCACCTTTTTAAGAATACGGTAGTGACTCTCAAGATTCTTTTTTACGAGCTCATGACTGCCACACCAAGGACACTTAACCAGCTCATCATAATCCACATCCATTATCTAAACACAGGTAGGGCCTACAACAACAAATGCCAAAGTAAGATATGTATGTATGTGTGAAATGTGTATGTAGATAGCAATGTATATAGCGCTCTAGGTAACTGGCAAAGACGATCTGGCATGCGGCTACTATAGGATATATGCTGCACATATAATATATATTATATATATAGGCTGTACCTATGAACCACCAAATAAATAACGTCAGCCGAACCGTGTGTATACATGACGAGACACCTTGTAAGTATGCAGATAATACTCGATGCACTGGTCCATTTTAAAACTTTCAGCCTGTGACAATTTTGCAGCCGTTCACAACTTATATTACAATACAACGGAACGTGCAGTGCACCTTAACAAGACAAATCTTACACAAGAGTGCATAATCATGTAGTGCTGTATTTGTAGGCATAAATAGCATTAAGAATAGATCTGCGTCTTTAATACAACATAATTACGTAGATTTAAGTAAGTTGGAAGAGCAAGGGTTGAAGGCTCGTGTCCGAGCTGGGGAAGGTAAGGGCAGGCACCACAAATCATGGTTAATTTAGTAATTAATGTAAACTAAAGGGTGCAGTTGTTGTATCGGAGGCATTTCTCAATGATCGGGTAATATCCTTCACCACTGCTCGTACATTTGAATGGATGTCACGCCGTTTAGGTCTCTGTGCACGGACCGTGCGAGCCAAAGACGTAAATCTCTGAAGTAATCCAGCATTGGGAAGCGAACTTCGGTCCACAGAAGTGCCTGATACGTGGCCTGTGCTCCACCGATGAAGCTAACTGGGCTGTGTATCGTTGCCCCGATACAACAATTATGCCAACCTGAACCAAATGATCTTAGAGTAGGGCATGCAACTCTTTGTGTAAACTACGACAAAAATTACTACAGATGATACAAAGCATAACTCTGAACCTAACCGGCCCTCACGACGGGCACCCTGTCCCTAACCGATGGGTACCCTGACCCTAACTGATATTTTGAGGCGGAAGCTTCTGCCAACTTAAACATGGATTAATTACTTATGCTGCGGAATATACGTCAAAATTCCGTCGCAAAAGATTTACCAAATAGGTAAACTTATACTACGGTTTTCCCGTAATCGTAACTCAAAACTTCTAGCCCTGTAGAATCCAGATGAGTTAAATCAATTATAGCTAGGTCTAATAAGCGGCCACAATAGCGCTAGAGTCAACATAACTTGACTTTTCCAATAAACTTGACTGGATATGCGCTGTTGAGCTCAGGTAGGCCTATCATTCGAAAGGACTGCACAACCGCAATTCCAGAAACTCTGGCAGGTGATGATCTTCAGAACGATGCTTCCCGATAAGATGGTGCTTAGAATTCAAACCAGTGATATTTTCGTTAATGAGAATTAGAAGTAAAATTTAAATGATTTCGTTAACGAGAACTAGAAGTAAAAGTAGGAATTATTTTAACTCCAATAAGTAAATTAGGAATTATTTCCTGAAGTAAAATTTGAATTTTTGAACATAAAACTTAGGCCATAAAACAGCAATAATCAGAAGTAAAATTATTTGAGAAGTAAAATAAGAATAAGAAGTAAAATTATTTGAGAAGTAAAATAGGAATGAGAAGTAAAATTATTTCTGACGTAAAATTAGAATTAAAAGTAAAATGCTGAGAGAACTGAATTAGAAATTGTTTTCAGAAGTAAAATATCACTTATTGAAACGAGGTGGAGGCAATTTCGAGTTGGGATGTATTAAAGATCATTGTTTTCACAAAAGGGAAGACGTGAGAACCAGCCTATAAGCAAGCGCTTAGTCAAATCAGAGTCGCAAGGCAAAGGGTCAAGATCAAAGTAAAATCGGGCATGAAAGGATGGATGACGATGGATGGAAGACGATTAACATATATGCGTTTATTATTCTCATATTGACAGACCGCAGTATGATTACAGACAGGTTATACGAAATACGGTCCGCAGGTCGGATTGACAGCAGGTTCGACTTTTACTAGTGGCATAAGTGCTGGAACTATCCTGGTACGGCCAAGCCTGGAGGGTGCCGTAGCGAATCATCGAAACCCGAATGTCCGAATGAAAATTACCGCCAAATCGTCGAAACTTTTATAAAAGAATGTGTATATCCTGTCTGTTTTTAATGACAGTTATAATCCATAATTTAATAATGCTAACCAAAGATTTGATTCTACCTATGCACCGTAACTGAAACACAAGGCATTCCCCGCTTACTCGAAATGGCCGCTTCAGCTGGGCGTTATGGAAAGCCGCTCGCACCATTTATAAGTCAGAAATCTAAAAATTTCTACTATAAGCATGTATCCTTCTCCGGACGGCTGCTGTAATATTGTAATTATATATACTGTGGACATACCTAGACTGCACTAAACTGCTCGGTTGAGTCAGTACATATTAATTTATTAAATAAGAACAAACCACTGGTCGATCATACAGCAATGGTGCAGTTCACAATATAGCACACTTTAAATTGTCAATCCATCCACAACTCTTATTAAGTTGTTTAACATATGAGTAATGATAAAGTTCTAATTGTTTAGTGCAGACTTAGTCTACTGTACAGGTTGCCGACTCAGCGGATGCCATCACATCTTTAAGAGGAAGCTAGGAAAATTGAGCTATAAAGCATGAAGCCTACTACTTACAAAACCAGTGTTTAATCTAGGCATCTCCCTGAAGGAGGGGAAATTCCCCAGGATTGGTATTTCCCCAGAAAACTAATTGCTTTGAGTTGTCATTGAGATAATATTCTTACTGCTATTAATGTTGTTATAATAATAATTATTACATTATTAAATGCTATAATTACAAAATAAGATAGGGCCTAATTATATTAATTACAATTATAATAAACAATTATTATTATGACAGGCCTCTATGATATGATAATGAGCAGTTTATAATAAACGGTTGAACTGCTAATATGTTTTCAAATTTCTGAGATGTCACTGGAGAGATTCCATTTGACAGAGAAGGCTGAGAAGCAATTTAGTTGCGCAAAAATAATATTAAATTGTCACATATTATCGAACAATTCAACAGTGCATCATTGCAATTCTTATCCTATGACATCCTTGTCATACTATAGGGCCTACTAACACATTTCAAAGTGATACTGAAAATGTTGGTTACATCACTACTACGTTGCTTCTCAATTTGGCGGTTGCTATAGTTGAATCCGTCTTGCCTAGTTTGTGTGCCACTGGTGGACTATTTCGGTGTCCTGGTCAGCAACTAAGGACATTAAGCCTAGGCGCTTTGAGCCGAGAAGTCACAAAAAGCAATGCAAGCGGCAAATCATGTTCATTTTTGGAAACTATGCTTTCTAGACTAATTCGACTCTGCTGATTACGAAAATCACTGTTGCCAGGCTGGATTTTCAGCATAAGAGTCTCAAAATCAAGAGAAAAAAAACAAGAATTTTCATGAAAAGTCAGTGAAACTGTATTGGGCTCCCATTATGTTTGTAGAAGCAATGCTTTCTAGACTAATTCGACCCTGCTAATTATGAAAATCACTGTTTCCAGGCTAGATTTATAATTATAATATTATTACCATCCACACCATTATCAGAACTGTAATATGAGAGCAAATTTGTTAAAATAACAGCTTCAAATTCTGTTCAAATTCATGAAATCCAAAACCCATCTCCTGCTTTTTAACTACTGTTAATTATTATTATTGAATATTATCCTGATTATTATAATCATGGCCATTTTAGGAATAATAATTATCAGGACTATAATAGGCCTAATAGAGTAATTTTTTTAACATGACAGCCTAAAATGCCACCACTACAACCTAGAAATTATAAAAAATTTGAAGTTGGGTAGGGGCGCACCTGCTCGCCGCTATATGCCAAGCCGTGCATCCTTGAGGTGCTCATCCAATCCACAAGTTTCTCGAGGGGGGGGGGGG
>JAQFXW010004791.1:0-10821 GCA_034693945.1 Dendrobaena attemsi
AAGCAGGCAAGTTGCTTCAGGTATCACCTACAGATTACATAGCAACGAACATCATATAAGTTCCTCTTCTGGATGACCTTAGTATTCCAAAATTATGGAGCATTTCTACTGACCTTGTGCAATTGATACTGAATTCAAATACACACAACATGAAGTCGGTGTGAAAGACGGTGTTCAAATGACGTGATAACACCAATCCGACAGCAGCGTTTACGATGACAGACAGGATTAACCAGTATGATCACTATGCTCCGAGAATGGGGCCTGCATACATTGGCCCCCGACTGTAAGCGGGGACCCAAGTCGGCCCAACATGTAGAACAATGAAAATCTATTGCGTGAAATATTTCTTTCATAAAAACGATGGTTGTTTTGGTTTGAACAAGAATTTGTATTCAGAAATTGCAACTTTAAAATGGCATTCATACAACCAATCGTAAGAGATAAATAAGCCTAAGCATGTCTCTTTTGGCTCAACTTCTATCTGGTTGTACATTGATCATCTCTGCTTAAATTAACTAATCACTTTGTTTTTAGCTACAAGATGATTTCTATAGAGAATTACTTTACGGCACCCTATCAATGTTCAGTTCGACATGAAGCCCCCGAAAATATTGAGCACGTAGCCCCCGAGAGGTTAATCCAACCCTGATGACAGATGGTGATTATGACGATAAATGATGATGATGATGATAACAACAAAGATGATGTGGACACCACAGCTGATCCATATGGCACTTAGTACTGCATACAGCGTCATTATACATATGATGGCGAAATGCATCCAGCAGGTCAGAGTCTGTGAGAAGTGAATTTCGTTTTGAAGGATGTTGCATGGTTGAAAGAACGTGATGTTAAAATGTAGAAGTTGGGCAAATATCGAAAAATTCAGTGGTTGCTAGATATATAGAAATGCATAGGTATCGTGCAGTGTAATGTGGATCAGCAGCACAGAGTTCGGTAATAACCCTAAAATGCACAAGCTCAATCCAAATAAATGGTTGAATATGAAATCTAAACCCGTCTAAAGTGATTGTCCAGTAGTGCTAATAGTAGTAGTAGCGTAATGTAGCAATGATCTTGATACCCTGTAGTCAAATGATCGACAGACGAAGGAGTCTTCCTCCATGCAATGACGAGCGCACCTATTTGGAGTGACCCTGGTGAAGGTCTTTAGGTTGTTGCCCTGGATCAGAGCATGAGGCGTGGCATAGAAGTAGTTTAGGTAACGCTCTACAACCAAGACAGATTTTAATCAGTGGTGCTTGTAGGTATGTATTAGGCCAAACAAACGAAAAGCATAACTATTGAATTCCTTCCAAATTTTCTGATTCCAAATATTTTGTCATCGATGTTTGTTGACCTTATTGTAGTTTCAATGTTTGTTGGATCATTGGGTCATATTTTGCTCCCGTCTTGCCAGTGATCATAGATACATGCTGTGCTCAGTGTGCGACATCCATTAGCCTACCATTCCCATGCTCCCACTGATAAGGAAGCAAGCTCAAATTTCAAGGGGGAATCAAGGCACAAGAGTCACAGGACACTAAGAGAGCCTGTCATTCTCATTGATCTATAGTACTGTATACTGTGAGGCATGGTGGGCTGGTGGCGCAGTAGGATAGTCGCTTACTCGCTGCCTTGCGCTCAAAGGGTCACGGGTTCTTTTCAGACCCAAGCCACATACAAGTCCTTCACTCACAGTTGAGAGTCAAATCATGAACTGTGAAGTAAACAACATCTGTACATATTGAATCCATCAAACAGTCAAACCTTTGCAACATGGACCCATCTGCACACAAGATAGGCTATCAAAGGTTCAATCAAACCAGAGGTGCACAACCTTTTTTGGTCAAGGGCAAGATTGCATCTAGGAATAATTATGTATTGTTATTAGGCAATAGGCCTATCTAAATCCCTAACAACGTGCATTTTAAGAAGGCCTGAAGGCCTACGTTAGCCTACAAAGGCATAATTATAGTGACTTGGAAAAATTGACGTGCATTAGTGAAAGTGTTTGATCGCAGAAATGCGTGGAATAAGTTCAATTCTAAAGAAATTCTTTATTTCAAATATTACTTTGTAAAAAGAGTCTAACGTGCAAGTTTCTACAATGGACATAAGCATGCATAGCCTAATCATAATTTCAGATCAGCTTAAAAAACTTGTTGCTACAGCTGTGCATTTTCACAACATTGTGTTTAGAACTTATTACTTACACCGATGTGTGATGATGCAATTCAGGAAAATTGCTTATCGCGGATTTTGTACCATACTATTAGTAATCATTACCATAGGCTCCTATGCATGCCATAGGTCCAGGATGGGGAAAAGTAAATTGCATTTTAAACTTAATCTATATAATTTCTGTTTGAGGGCCACATTCTTCTGTCATTTCAAATTGCCCCGCGGGCCGCACAGGACAGGGCCGCTATGGCCCGCGGGTTGTGCACCCCGAATCAAACCAACTCAAAATATTCATGCATGCAGATGAAATCAGTGCAGCAAGAATTTCAAACAGTTTTACAGAAAGTCCTTTTTATAGGTAATTCAAATTTACAAATGCCTCAAAATTGCTATAATTTCACTGTAAGGAACGCAGCATATAACCGATTCGTTCGAAGTGGTTATGTCGTGGGTTGTTACTGTCGACCACGAGACCCTGGACATTGGCCGCAATGTATTGGCTGAGACTGCAGATGTTCTGCTGGTCATTGTCTTCATGAGTGTAGTCAAAGCTGATACATGCGAAGGATTGCTCGTCCATGCATAGCTGAGCGCATCCCTCAACACTCAGGCCTCGAATGGACTTCTGGTAGATTTCTGCAGTGCTTACAGGGTTCAGTATCCCCATTCCATAGTTGATGAAGCTTGATAGAGCACCATCTGTGAACAGACATCAGTATGCAAACATCACATAAGGTGCTTTAAAACGCTCAGATATGCATAGGTGTAGTGATGGTGTTCTGTGACTTGTGACCGTAGAGTCACAGGTTCTAATCCACCACGAGCCACTGCGTAAGGACCTTGAGTCCCTCACTCGCAATTGATCTTTGGGAAAAGGGGTTTAGTGTAATGAATAAGATACGGATATGAAGAATATCGGATCTATGATAGAGTCCCACAGAGGCGTAGCCAAAAACTGATTTCGGAGGAGAGGGTTCTCAAAATTTATGTTTTGCAAGTTGCCAAAGAAACTGATGACCTTTTTTTAGTTATTCACCACAATTTCTCAACTTTCAAGGCTAGTTTCTCACACTTCGGGTCATTTTCCTCCGCCAAATTTACTTTTGCATCCAAAAATTTCTTTTACTAAACATTTCGGAGGGTTTTTACATAAAAAATACATAGACAAAAATCATTTTGGGGGTTTGAACCTGTAAAACTCCCCCTAAATAAGCCACTAGAGTCCCATAAGTAAACTCAACCTTCATTCGCCAGATGGAGCAGTAAACAAGGCACTTTGGCTAATTCTGTCGGGAGCTCTCTAAGTAATAGTGGACTTGAAGAGACACTATAGATATCACCAAATAAATAATAAAAAGAAAACATACATATGTATGTGTATATATAATTATTACATAATATTAGATTCTATGAAGATTGAGGAGCCTACTAAAGCCTCTACTGCATAGTGCAACACACCAGTGACCAGGTGATGCATCCACAACTACCGACCGACCGACCGATGTGCAGCATATACAAACATCATGCATTCCATGCTACTGTCTGGAGAAGCCTTGTCCGTAAGCCAAATCCTGTGGCCAATCGTATCAAGATGTACTTGGTGTTCAGAAACATAATTTATCAGTCTCTGCTTATTAAGTGAGGATCCTTTGATAGTTGATAGGTGTGTCTCCAAGGTATTATAATTTATGGCACTTAATAGCTGAGCAATATAAATCCTTAAAAACTTAGTGTCCATAATGTAAAGCGAATTAATTCAAGGTAATAAAGCATGAAACAAATCAATCAATACATGATTCTCTGCAATTAAAGTGAAAACATACAAATTTCAAGAAAATCTTAGGAAGAAAGGATAACCTTTGCCAGGGACAGCAAGTACTGTGCTTAAAATGGACTGTACCTGCCAAACATCTTGATCGTTACAAAGAAGCACTTGAGACAAAGTCCCTTGATTTAAGGGGCAAACCAATCATTGCATCAGGTCAGCAGCAGCATCTCCCCCTCTCCCCTCATTGCCTTAACAGCAGAGTAGCTGGAGCAATTTTCTAGGGCTTTACAGTTCGGTCTGTGAGAATCTTGCAACTGATGTGTCTGTCTCTATTCACAGCTGAACAAAGTCCACAAACATACAACATGGTTTGTTTACGTTCCTCCCTCACAAAGTCATGATTTTGGCATCTAAATACATTTAAGCCTTCTTATGTTGTGTCCTGGGAAACCCTCACAAAATCTGTGTATTCCGGCCACTGAAAGTTCATGGTGGCACTGAGAGGGTCGTCAGCGATAAAATATACACAATGTGGAAGGATGTGGCAACATATAGCCTAAGGAAGTGCATAGCACCATAGAGTGAAAAAGAAGATAGGCCTACTTAGACATGAAATTCACTTGTGACTATTGACTCAAGATATCTCAAAATCCACATAAGATCTCTACTCATTTTCACACTATGTTTGTGTGGCATAAACGCACAACTCATACGCAAACTGGGTGTCAATGATTCTATCTTTAACCTGGAAGAAAACTGCTCATGCAAAACTAGTCCGCATCTTGATTTATTCCAATATGAGTATAAGCCGCTGTCCTGGGAAATACAAGTCAATCTAAATAAGCAGATAAGTGTCATATAACCCTATGTCTTAACAAGGTAAAATTGAACTTGGCTATAGGGTGCCTCTGGTTGTACAAAATGTACAGCTGGACTCTGATAAGCACGGCTGGCAACTAAAATAATGTTTCTTAGTTTATTATCAACTCACAGCGACAGATCACATGATTACAATCATACTCACAGTATGAATGAATGATTCGGTTTTTAACCGAAGTCAAATTTAACCATTGGCTGTAATGCAAGGCGTCCAATTCATTGTTCATCTCAATTTACAATGCTGTCGCTAAGATAATAAAATAAAGGCTGAGTGACCTGAAGGGGTCTTGTTTGAAAGTCTTTATGCCAGCATGTTGTTCATTTATCTCATCCCCTCACCCCAGAACAATAATAGTGAGTGAAGGACTTGCTCAAGATTACTAAACAATGGCCTGAGATGTTTTTGGACCTGCAACCCTCTGGCTATAAGGCATCAAACATCACCACTACACAACAACTGGTAAGAGTTGTTGCATGGAAAATCTGCTAAACAGGTGGAGTTTTGTAGCAGCCATGCAGAACAGAATGAGCCAGACTGGAATACAGGCAGAGAAGGCTTATGTCATAACAAATCTAATTCTGCACCTTTCTCCCATCTGTTTACTCGCGGATCATTAACAACTAACTAACAGGTGCATTAAGAGAAGGCATGTCAGATAAATAAGACTTGCTCTGTTCCTGTCTGTTTACCAATACCTGGGACTGAGTAATAGTAGTCCCAGCCATTACTGGACACTTTCTATCCAGAAGTCGTTACTTTTTTAACAAGGTTAACTAAAACCTTAAGGTTAAATAAAATAAAATAAGGCCTATAGCAACTTCTAAATACCACTTGAACATACAACCCAGACTGAGTTAATCTCTCCCTAGAATACTTTTATTAGTTCTGATGACAAGCAGCTTTCAATGGCCTAACTGGCTAGTATGGTGCGGTGGTTGTCTCTAGGTACCTGTCTCTTTCTCGTAGAAGTCGCTGGTCTGTGAGAACATGGCTGCCTGGGAGCCAGTGGCTGTCGTTGACTCCACCAGAAGACATCGGCGGAACTGACCTACGTACTGATAGTTGAACCCACGACATCTGAAGCGCGTTTCCAATATGCACCTTCGAGCACATTCTTCGCTGGACACAGAGTCGATGAAAAGGCTTATCATCACATTGACTTCATGATTAGGCAGACGCTTAAACTTCTTTAAGTATGATGCTGAAATCATGAAACAACAACAACAGATGAGTCCAGTTACTGCAGATCACCTTTTGTCAGAAACCAAGATATCATAGACTAAGTCTCACACAGAACTTAAAACAGCTGGCATTATGATTGGCTTCTGGTCATGCTCTCACACAGGATAGTCAACATACAATGTAAGAAGTATTTAGTCTTAATGATAAATTCCGAATTCCTAACTCACAAGTGGACAGGAAGTTACGGGGGTGGGGGGGGGCGGAAATTACTTGTAAGCACTGGTTAGAACCATTTAATCATCTTACAGATCTATTTACTCTGATAACTGGAGTGTAGAACAGTCTATTGGCTTGTCAATTCGGTTATTGGAGTCTAAAATCCCAGTAGGACAGAAAGTTATTTGATGACCTCAGCTCCCCTTGTACTCTCGAGTGAATTTGCCTATAATAAACACACCACTGGTGGAGAAATCTGGCATTCCACCCCTCTTTCAAGGCTAAGGAACAGGAACCTGCAAGGAATTCATACCAAGGCTGTTTCAGAGGTAAGCTTAAGGGAGTGTTCTTCTATTTGCAACTGTCAAATAGACTGTAGACCAGGTCATGGCATTAACTTTGTGTGTGAAAGTATGGACCCGATTGTTTGTAGGAGAGGGGCAGTTCAAATATTGGAAGATAAGGTTAAACACACAGCTGGTACAGAGTCTGAGAAACAATTAGCACCTGAACTAATAATGACTATCTCCACATCTAAAGTACAGGAAATACTACTAGCAAAAGAGCAATTAAATAATAAAGAACTTCTGGATATTTCCTCAAGCACAGAGACAAAAGCCTAGTTCAACTTCTGGCTATGCTGCTGTAATTAATATTTAACAAACCACACCTTGACTCTTTTAATAATTTCACTCAAAGGGTCTACACCATTTGTTTAAGTTTAAGCAGTGCTGACCTGTTTGTAACTACATACTCAATAAGATTCTTAACCTAATAGACAGACAGTAGGAATAACCCATAATGCTCTCATTGTATGGATGGCTTTAATATTATGTGCACCATTTCTGTTCGCTGGTCTCAAGCTCCTCTCTAGAATGTATTTGCATGTTTTGCAGAGACATCTTGGCACTTACATTACAACTAAAGACGACCTTCTATTCCCATAGTATGCTGTAGTAAAGCTGTAACTATTTTGCTGCTAATCGCCCAATCGAACTCCTATTTATTAACACTAAAATGTAGAAGTCGAAGACTCCACTCTTCATATGTTTCTCTTTCATATAAATTTACTAAAGTAATGACTAACTGAATGTATCAATACTCTTTCACATTAACTATTAGGGCTTACAAAGTTTCAAGTTTTATACAGACTATAAGTATCAAGTTCAGTGTGCAGTTTCTCTTTCTCCATTGTGAGATCATATGGCATAGCAATGATCTGGTGCTCTCCTACTTGTTGTCAAGGCCTGGACAAAATAATTATGCCTATAGAATACACAACAGGATGCTCATTTATACACTTAAGTCACTGCTCTTGCCACTTGTATAATTGTATTCTTCTCCAGCCAGGACAAAAAGCCAAGCAGTCGCTGTTTTGCATTACGTCCATTAATCATTCACTGGCACCAGAGGGGCATGCAGTCTGGAAACATGATGTTTACAATCAGAGAAAACAGGAAAACGGAATAATTTTAAACACCTAAAAACAAGTTTGCTTCTACATCGCTCAAAGGGAGTCACACATCACACCCCACCGGCCATCGCTGAAAGCAGTCGTCAGATAAACAGAAATGACTGTTCTCTAGTTCAAGCACCAGTCTACAGCATGTGTTAGCCTTTACCTGATTTTTATCCAACTCATGTGAATGATTATTTTACAAAATCATCTTAACTGTTAAGTAAAGGAACTGCTAACGCTATTGCATAGTAGCAGCGCATCTATACTATAATACTGAACATCTGTTCGTACGTTTGGCGTATATGTCTACAGTGTGTCTGTCTGAGCAAAGGCTCACAAACAAACTCTTAAGAGATGCTAATAATTTCAAAATGTTTTCCTGCAAGTTTCTAACACAGAGTACCAGTAACTACTTTCAACTGGCAAATAGTTATCGTAGTATCTGAAACAGTTATCGTGGTATCTGCAGTGTATGTCTAGGAATTAAGCAATGCCTTGAACAGAACAAGTTGGTTCCTCTAAGTTTTCCTTTTTGAGATGTTTGTGTTAATATCTTTAATTGTTTCTTACCATACAGCAGAATATCATTTCAGTTCAATTTTAAAGCAATTTCTAAGAACAAATGACAGATACTGTGAGCTGTGCACTTCTGAACTTAAAGGCCATCGTCAAATTACATCTGTATATTATGTTATATTAAAGTCACCCCTCTATACTCCCTGCTGCCGAGATTTCGTGATCACATGGTACCACGGTGTATAACTTGATGTGTAAAGAGTTTGTTACAAGAATGCTATATCTGTTTAATTATATGTAAACCAAAGTGTGATAAAGCAGTTGGTCTTCAATAAAGAATAATACTTGCTTACTTACTCAAAATGTCAATAATTAATCAGAGCAAAATAAAAGCAATGTTTTCAGTGAAACTCACTCTCATAGTGGTCACGGCCGACTGCATCAATCAGATGAACATCACGATCGTTCAGATTGACCGAATACAGAGAGCAATATCTCTGCAGGTTGTCATAGCTGAACGACTTGCACGGAAAGCGCGTCTCAGTCACACATACACCTGCGCAACCATCAAGCGTCATATTGGAAATGAAATCGGATTGAAGTGAAGAAAGGCGCTTGTCACTGATGCGGGTGAAGAGGTTGCGAAAACCAGATGTAAACTCTACAAAAAAATAATCTAATATATATAAAAAGTGTATGTTTGGAATTATATGCCAGAGTATATTTGTGAAGACTACATGTAGGTATAATTATTCATCAAGATATCCTTACAGCATCTGTTCAGAATCTCAGAAATGTACTGCATGTATGGCAACTTCAATGATCATATCGGTTGAGGCTCAATAATTTACATTGAAATTAAGTTTATCTTAGTCTAAATGTTAATTTTAATGATAAAGCCTAATTTGCTTAATCCTTTGAACCCGATATCCCGCTGTAGCGATATGATTTCGGTAGGATTTTCAAGATCTCGGGTTCAAAGGGTTAAATATAGGAAAGGGATAGACAGAGGAAACTGTAGTGGATTCTAGGTGATGTTCAACAGCACAGCTGCTATATAATCTACATGGACAGCAGCGCCTCAAGTGCACTGACAAATAAATAGATAATGCCTCTATAGTGGACTCAGTATGGTAGATTGGATAAGATTAGACAATAGTTCATGCCCCATGTAAATATAGAACACGGTCTACTTTGATAAACATAAGTCCCGGACAGGAGACCTGTCAACTAATGGTTCCAGCGGCCTGATACATCATAAGTTTCAAACATAATAACCGTCATAAAACTACTAATAATATCAACAATTATGATGAACCACTATTATGTTGAACATCCTGTAGAAGTGGGATTGGAAGATGCCAACCAAAGTACAGTGCAGCAGGATTCACCATACAAGTTAAGAGGCACCTGCACATACTTCAGCAGGAGCATACGCAGGTCATCACAAAAAGGCTAGACAGCCTAACAATGGCCCTTCATTTGTCAGACTAGACTGTCTAATGATCACAGCCCAATCCTTCTCAGCTTTTAACTTTTTCCCTGTCAACTTTTGTTCCTTACATCAAGTTCAATTTACACCCCTTATACATTGCCTAGCTATTGCTCCACTAACTACACTGACTAATGTGCAATTTAAGAAGGCTAAGTCTATGAAATTCCTAGATCCCATGACCATTCCCCCCCGAGGATGAGCATTTTTCTTCCCCAGGAAATTTTTTATATAGGGTATGTAAAATAATAGGATTTTCACCTTCCAGCTTTCGTGATCCCCCCAGAAGCGGAGTATATATACCCCCCCTTAAGACTTAGTTCCATACTTTTGCAAAGTAGTTGCTGGTCAGATATACCTTTTACAGCAGCTCGATTGATAGATTGCCTAACACTTCTATTTAGCTATAGGTCTAAGGCTAAGCCTACCCACTTGCCTAAAAAGTTGAAAGTAAAAAAAATTTAAAGGCATAATTGGCAATTTTAAAATTAAAAAATATTGATTTTTTAACTAATTCGCAAAATGTGAATAGTCTCGAATAATGGTTGGAATTTAAATAATTCTGTGTTAAATTTGAAATGCTATCATTTCATTTGATAATCTGTTCCATTTGAATAATTTCCCAACTTGAACGTTTAAACAACTATGTAGCTTAAAATTAGGCGGCATAGGCCTAGGGGCTATATAATTATGTCCTTTTCTAAAGTTTCTCTAATAAACTTACAGTTTTCCGACTTAATATTACGCGCAAAGAAATGCCCTTGTCTTCAAAAAATCCCCACCAGTGAAACTTCCTTAAAGAATCTCCTGTCTTAATCCATAGTTGGCAGTCCTTTGGGTTCTATACTCCTCCTGTTAGATGCATTCCTAAAATACAGCCAGCAGATGCTGATGTCGTGATCCTCACAAACTATGAAAATAATGGTCTGCAAATATTTAAAACAACAACCTCACCAATTACTGTCTCAGCAATCGGTATCCTGTATAATGCCAAGTAAAGCCGCTGCCAAGAACGAATCATAATTTGGCTAAGCAGAGAATTGCAATAGCCATATACCTATTCTTTGACAATAGCTACCCTACAACTTTTCACTGATACGCAGGTGAGCATATACTATTTC
>JAQFXW010004792.1:0-10821 GCA_034693945.1 Dendrobaena attemsi
TGCTTTTTATACTGTCAATGATAAGATCTTAATAAGTAAATTTGAAAATTATGGAGTAAGGGGAATTAATCTTAATTCATTTATCAACTATCTAAGTAATAGAAAGCAGTATGTCTTTTATAATGGTCAAACATCATACCAAAGTACAATTCATTGAGGTATTCCACAGGGATCAATTCTAGGACTACTACTACTACTACTACTACATAAGGCAGAAGAGAAAACTTTATACCTAATTTCATTAATTTTCTAATAACAATAACAATAAAATAGTAAAGCACAGTCAGTTAACGAATTATTTAAGCCCTGAAGCAATATAATATACAACGATGTGGCGAGAATATTGATCAGGCAAGGCATCCGTTCTTTCACGTTCATCTGTCGGTTTCACGTAAGGTAGGTCTACCATAAGGCAAGAGATGATTGCTGCTCTTTTGCATAATTTGAACCCAAAATAATTTTTACACAGAATCAAAATCAAAATGCGATCGGTCGACATCAAATCATTAAGGCACCTACTATAAAACAATCACATCACCAACATTACTCAGTTACAAGCAGCCAGACTGACACAGGAATGTGGAATAAATTCGACTGCAAAATGAGTTGAAGATACACAGGTCATTGTCACATGCGCTTGGAAGGTGTTAAAAGAAACTTCCAGACATTGGAGCAGCGGTTTACATCTAGTTTGATGGTCGTTCCATGTCCTACCTCCCACAGTTACAGGATGAGAAAAATAAATGCAGAAAATGTCATTGGCAGAGGCAAACACAAAATGAATAGAAATTCAAGTTCAATTCCAATTCAATCAAATCCTTTTCAGGGGCAATGCATATATTTTGAAACCCATTCCCCTGACAGCAATGACCTCCATACTATAAAATCATGGATACAAGTATAAGTTATGATAAGACAACAAAATCGGTTAATTGCTAATAATGTAGGTGGGCTACACAAAACGTTTTTAACTGTAGTACATGTATGAATGAAATCATTGTACGTATACCAATACTGCACTTGATAATTCAGTAGATATATCACCTGACAAAACGAAATCCCTTAAATCTTTAATCTAAGCAACAATGCATCATAGTAATAGAATTCATCCTCAGCTAAATCTGGTCTGATGTTTGTTCCGGGTCTGTTGAAAAATAAAGATCGCCCCTCCCACTTCTGGATTGGCCTTACCAGGAGTGTTCCAGCATTTAGGTCATTAGTGTTAGGCACGAACTTGCTATTCAGCAGACCTGCATGTCGAGATAAGCGGGCCATATTTTGTATAAACTTGTAGGCCTACTTGTAATTGATTGCGGTCTGTCGACCATGTTCTCATTAAACGAATATATGTTTTAAGCAAGCACTTAATTGTCATGCCAAGTTATATATATTATAAAGTAAGCTATTTCTGCAAACCATCACTGTGTATCACACAACACTGTATCACACATATCAACATAATCATAATGTAAATTCAAGAATAGCATATTTCATAAATTTATATAAACACAGTAAAAATGACTAATATGCAATAACACCAATTAACCTGTAAAATTATGTCTACAAATTGCCAACAAACAACTGGAAAAGCAAATGAATTCTACAGATATATAACACAGCTGAACGCTCACTGGTAAAACAGTAAATTGTAAAAACATTTCAACAAAATAATGTCTTGATGTGCTTTTTAATGATGAATGCTATAAATGAAACCATGCTACAGTAAGGGCGAGTAATTGCTCATAATATGTTATGCCAAGGTCGTAGCCAGGATTTTTGTTTTTGTTTCGGGGGTGGGGGTGCATTTACTCGTTCTTGGCAATCTGACAAATAACCTATCCGACTAAAGGGGATAATGCCAGGCTTACTACAATGCGCTTCATCTGACGTTTAACTAGAATCCTCTTACACCTTGTGTTAGAAAAAGTCTAGAATCGTAGACTCGCGAGTTTTCACTAGTCACGAATTCCTGTGTTATTTAATTTTCCATTATTTCAATTTGGGATGTTTACAAATCCAAAATATGCTCTGTCTACTCTACAGCCTTGTATTAGGCACCTCAAATATTTCTACATCAATTGTCCAGATTTATGTCCATTATTCAGTTATAGAAGCTTGTCCTGAACACAACAAACATGACAGCACGGAATGCAATAACTTTATGATCTGAAAGGGATTTAATCCACCTGCCAATAAGTAAATCACTTGAAAATTGAATAGGACTTTAAGCTGGTAAGTGAATAAAAACACAAACCGACACAAATGAGGCACTTTCTTAACAGACTCAACTGTTTAAACTATCATTATTAACATTTTAATCTGAAGTCTAAAAAGAATTATAAGTAATACATATTACATAATTGTAAATGAGATCTCAAATAGAAACTGTGCCAAAGAAATATGTTTCGTCGATGCATTGTCGTGCCTTCAAGATTGTGTCTTTTGTATTTCACAATACTTATATTCTCAAACATCAGTACATTCCTTTAAGGATAATTAATTAATACTACATAAGTTTTTGAAAATACATTACTAATGAATTTGGCAGAACTAAGAGACGCGACATCAGAAAGAAAGATATGGAGAAGCTTCATCATGAAGGTCGCTAGAGTTCAAAGAACTGACAGCACAAGGCAATGTTTCAATTCTTATGATATATTACAAATAGCAGCAATAATACCTCTGTTAAACAAATGCTAATTTTATATTTTCAATACAAAATTTATATACTATCAACTATTCAGACATTTCTAGGATTCTAAAATCACAGCATACAAACTTTAACAATTTTTAAAGCTGTAAATTTCTCCACACAGATCTATGAAAGAGACGAAGAAGGAATGGAACTATTAAAGAATGCTTCGTAATTGATTTCCCAACTTTTCATCATAATTATTACAAGACAAAATTATTCAGACTTTGGACCTCTATTTATATAATAGTTCAATGTACACCGTGTCCAAAAAAAATCCGGTGCAAAACTGTTTCTGTCAGAATTTCGCCAAATTTTCACCAATTTTAATAACTTCTGGAAGGTAGATGGCAAAATGGCTGAAATTTCATGCAATATATCAATTTTACACCTCACCTGACTCATATCACCGCACTACCTTGTTAGACACAGATGTACCACTTTTGTATATACAGAGTGATTTTATCAAAATGATCTCAATACGTGTTTTGCTAATATTTCGGTCAAAAGTACGAATTTATAAATATCGTTTTACAGGCTGAAAGGCAGTTCATATTTACATGTAACTGTCAAATTGCATCAAAATATTTTGAACAGAACAAAAGTTATTAAACTTGTAGTGACATCCCCACCGTTTTTTGATATTTCAGATAACGTTTAACAGCTTTTGCTAATATTTCCACCAGATGTTAATATTTTTTAATAAAATCTCACACACTTAAAGGTAGTTCATATCTAAATGTAACACCCAAATTTTATAAAAATATTTCAAACGCAAAATAAGTTACAGTATATTGTTTTGTGACTTTTGTTTTGTTACACTTTTTGATTCGTTAGAATACGAAAGGTGGGCTCATTAAAAGTTCTGTAACTTTTGTTGCATTTGAAATATTTTGATAAAATTTGATCGTTATATGTAGATATCAATTACCTTTAAGTTTGTAAAATATTATTAAAAAAAATTGGTAGATCTGTGTTTAACAAGGTAGTGCAGTGATATGAGTTAGGTGAGTTGGAAAATCTATATATCGCATAGGATTTCAGCCATTTTGCCATCTACTTACCAAAAGTAACTAAATTTGGTGAAGATTTGATGAAGTTCTGACAGAAACAGATTTTCACAGTTTTTTGTGACACTGTTTATAATACTATATATATATATATATATATATATATCTCTCTCTCTCTCTCTCTCTCTCTCTCTCACGGCAATACCAGAATAACATTAACTGTAATACCAATAATATTTTTAATTTTCAGACAAATTTGTTTCTTTCTAGAGAAATCAAGACCAAAATCAGATTAAAAAAGAATAATTTCTATCCAGGATTTAGAAGTGACACTCTGCCTCAGTGCTGGACAATAGACAAATGAATATCATCAATGATGTATCTGCATCAGTCATTTTTCCCCAGAGGCATCAAACCAATTTCAGTCAAAATATTCATAATCAAGCTTTTGTGGATTATGTCCATGGTTGAGCAAAAACAACTTGACATGGCTGAGCAATATTAACAGTGATGGATCATTTCCTAGAGTTCAGCAACACGTTGCCAATAATTGCACCATATATCTAATATATATATACATATAAATGTGTATAAATATATTCCTAGCTTGCTTTCTATCAATTTCAGGCAAACAGAATATAAGTGATAAAACTTAAGGATTATTATTACCTAGGTTAAAGTAGTGTATGTCTCAAGAATCTAACAACCACTGACAATCAGAGGTTACTCTCCAAAAGATCTTTCAACCTTGGAATGAGGACAGATCATCCAGACATTACCAGATTTGTGTTTCACAAAATTTAATTTTGAAAAAGGTTCCCTTTGATCAGAATAATAATAACTGGGCATAAAAATAATAACAATATTAGTAATATTAGTAATAAAACAATGAAAAATAGTAATCAAATACAAGTTATTCACATACATTATAATCACAGTCAGACAGGATTAGAATAACAATTTTCAAGCACTTAATTTTAGGCACAAGATTTTGCAGTTAGAAATCTCAGGCACTTCCTTCGTATTCACCGTGAAGGCATGTGGTCCGCACCACACTAGAAAAGTCCGCGTCTTTTCTTTTCATCTGTTTGCTTCCAAGGTGGAAGTGAATAGAACTCATCTTTGTCACATTCAAAGACTTTCTGCAAAATTCATACCAAAACAAGAAAATATGAAACAGAAATTGCTTTATTATTACACATCATTTTCAGCAGTGCTTACTAAACAGAAGTATTGATGAAAACGGCTGTGACTGTCACTGCAGGATGTTTAGGCAAAATACATCACAAACTGAAGAAAGTTAAACACGTAATGAAAATTTATATTATTATCCAAGAAAAATTCAGTTAAAACCTCACTGACGGATAAACTCTTGCCCGTTGTTTAAATATACTTTATTACCACAACCGCTGCTGCAGAAGAGAATTGTCTAAATAAGGTCTGTTCTATTGGTATCACTACATTTATTTGAAGATGTTTGCCTGCCATTATTACCTATTAAATGTATTACATGGGTAACCCTACTCAGTGGGTTCTTTTACCTGCCATTATTACCTGTTAAATGTATTACATGGGTAACCCTATTCAGTGGGTTCTAGAACCCTTCTGGGTTTCCCATTTGTCACTTGTATTATCTTACAATGTACATGTCCTTGCTCAATGTCTAAAACGGGAAAAAATAAAATGTTTTGAATTTTCAATTGAAAGATTTCTGTAGCACATGCTCAAATCCACTACAACTCAGAGGCGCTCCCGACTAGAGCACTGATGCGGAGTAGAAGTTACCTCATCTAATACACCATCCGGTGAAAGAAGGAGGAGTCTGTCTGCCTAGAAGATTCGACCTTTGATCTTGTATTCTTCATATCCATGTCTGTGTACACTAAACCTCCTCCTCACAGAGCAATTGCGAGTGATGGGTTTGCTCAAGGTGCTACACAGTGTCTTAACATGGATTCAAACTTGCGACCTTCCAGTCACAACGCATCGAACACTGCCACTACACCACCATGGACTGGCCTACTGTATGGGTAGTAAATGTTAGGTCACACACCATAAATTCTTATTACCAAAATGTAAGTCAGAATCTAATTCTAGGCTGCTTTTGCCCCCGAGGGACTTGTCTATCGCCTAAAATAAAAGTCTGGAACGGCCTAATTCTAGGTTAATATAAGATTGCTCAATGCTCACCTTAAATTCTTCGTCAGTCAAGTAAGATTCTAATTTGAGTGGATCAACTCCGTCTGGCGGAGGATCACTCTGAAGTTCCGCCAGTGTATACTGGTTCTGCTGCATATTTGTCAGGGCTTCACTCACTTCCGTCATCTGCCCCACTTTCTTACCATCCTAATAACAGTTCAACTCTAGTGTCATCAAACATGCTCTTCTAGCTGAACGAATAACAGCGTTCATGACAGATCATCGAGTCATTATCTGACTGAGATTTAATATGTCAGAATATCTATACAAACTTTAAACATGACAGACTGACTCATTGTCTGACTGACTGATTGACTTAGTCACTGCATAAACTAGTGCAATAATCTTTATTTGTTGCCTTAAAATTGAGAACTATTCAAATAGCATCAAATAACAATATCCAAAATTAACTAATTCAACACAAATCTGAACAACATAAAACATACAACAATAGTGTTATATTAGTGCATTGTTGTTATGGCAACTTCATTCCTTCATTACAATTTAACATGATTTCGCTCCTCAGCCTTTTTATGCTTTTTTGTTCAAATAAATACTATTTCAAGCTTGTTTACTTTTCAAGATTTGCAAGTTGCTACAAGAACTTATATCTGACTTTCCAAGACAAAGAATTTCACACAATCTGAGAGAAAGCATAGGCATAATTGAAATAGTACCAAAGATACCATACATTTTAAAATCTCAGCAACAAAGTCATGATCCACCTGTAAGTCATGCCTCAATTACCTCATTATAATATTGCAATGTAAACTTGTAAAGCTATGTAAACTGTTAAGCCTCTTGATAAAATGACCACTAAACTAAACTTCAGACAGACAGAAGACAACACAAATCCATTCATCCTAATTACCTTCTGACTGATAGCCAAAGCAGTTTCATTTATAGACCACGTTGGAAAGAGATTTGTAAATGAGACCGGTTCAATGCCAGCAAAGACTACATAGGAAGGAGGAGGCTTTGCTGGATTCACAGCTAAACCATCAAGACATCACAATCAGTTAGCAATAGACAAACACTAGTCATGCAACTAGACTTGAATATAGCTAAATTCATCTACACATTTATTTAAAAAGACAAGATAACTAAAAATACTTGTTTGCACTGGCCCAATTTTGTGACATGCGGTGCTTTTACCTCTCATTTTCCGCAAATCAGCTCTTTCCAGCTCTCCTGAAAAGAATTATACTTCTCATACTCTCCCTGATTTTAAGTAGAGTAATATAATTATCACAAAATAAACACATGACATAGAAGCTGGCCATCAACCTCTCATCCCACTGGCAATTGAGTCCTAATCTATACATAAGTCAGGACATAGAATCATAAGATGTCAATGACGGGGAAGGTTCCAACCTAGTCCAAAACCAAACAAAGAACGTGACATGCACTAGAAATTACTGTGTATAATGAAAGGAACATATCAACGCAAGCAATAGACAAAACGGCGCAGGACAAAACTGGTCCGACATAACAGCGCCGACAAAATAGTGCAGCCACATAACGGCGCAGGACATTACGGCACCGTCATACGGCGCGAAAAATAAATAAAAACTAAAGACCAACATGTGTTGCAATACTTCATATCAATAAACTGGAATGTAATAGTTATCAGTCTTGTTGTTCAAAGTGAATGTAATAGACTATTACTATACCCTCAGACGCCTAAGGTGAAAATATGAGGAGCGTGTGAGATTGGCAATGTGCTTCTTGGAAGTGAGTGTGGAGTCCAGAACAACACCCAGGTCTCGAGCCCTTCACGAAAATGAGAGGAGTGGAAACTGTTCAACAGGAGAGTAAATTCCAGAGAGCAAGGAGAGGAGGGCTGTCTCAGTAGAATGGTGGGTTCTAAAGCTAGACTGGTTTGCAGGTAGGAGACCCGATTTTTCAAGATAGGGAAGGAGCTGAAGGGAGACAAGGCAGCGGATCTAATTCACAGGATTTTAGATTTACTGATTTTAAAACTAGGTGAAGATCTGATTCAGAGATGATCCGAAAACCATCAAAGACAGTTGATGCTTCTGTGAACGAAGGAGGAGTGCATCAGCAGTCGTAGCCTGGAGATGGTCAGCTTTGTCCGTAAGCATTTCAAGGAATTCAGTGGCAGTGAATGAAAGAGTTTCAGTTGAGTGAGTAGACCATCCAAGGAGTCTCAAAATCGAAATATGATGTAACTAAGCTTAAGACGTCGGGCGGCATTTTTTGATGGCTCATAAGCTAACAGTGGCTACCTATGTTTTTCTTTTGAACAGAAAAGGGCTGAAGGCTCCTCAATCAAAATTCGACATCACACCCTTGATTGTCACAGAACATTTGTGCAAATAATTTTGCATATTTTCCCTTCATTCTGATGGCTATTATGCTTACTGTCTTTGTACTGCGCCATATTGTCGGCACCATTTTGTCGGGGTACTTTGCATTGCACCGTTCTGTCGGTGCCGTTTTGTCCTGTGCCACTTTGTTACGGCACCATAATTTATATCTTACAACACAGTCTACCAAAAGAACAACACAGAACTATGCCCCTACCTTTGCAGTAAGCAAGCACGGTTTCCATTGCACATCGTCTTTCTGCATTGAACCTCGAACCCGCAGATCCAGTTATTAAGTTTTTTTCCGTCGCATTGCTCTCCAGTGGAAAGTATCCTTGCCACAGATAAATGACGTCACGACAGTCGATGAGGAACAAAGCTAAAAACCCGTATCAAGAGAATATCATCATCGATTCAAATGAAAATGCAGGATAGCTGAATGCTGTAACTTTTCTTCTTCTTACCTCAAACTAGTCGTTTAGTAGATTGAGCAAAGGCAGCTTTCTCAGCAGAAGATTAAAGAAGTCATTAAAGGAATGGCTTCTGAGTATAAAAGTCGAAAACTGCGCTAATGATCACAACATTGACAACAAAGATAGCGAAAGTAAACAAGAGATATTTTTAGAAATTATTAGTTTAACATTCAGTCCAGAAATGCAACTATGCCAATCATGCCTTCAATATGTTTCCAAAAAATTAAGAACATCTCTCTTGCAATAGGACTGAATCAGCCGACTGCTGCTAGAATAGTAAATTACACAACAGTATGAGCTCATCAGCACATTAAACACTTCACCACTGAGTAGCAATAGTCCCATGGTAGCTGTGTAATATAATTTTCGTAATGAATCCTAAGATATTATCTAAGACTGATGTCATAGGCCTAGCATTCCGACAATGTTTTTCTGGTCCACTGCGCTTTGCATATTACACTATTTTTAGTATTTTATATTTGTACACTACATTCTGCAGTCTGCACTGTGTATGAAGCGAAATGAAATTAATGTGCTAGCAGCAAGTCTGTCAATACCAACTCCTCACTCTGCTCTAGATGCTTTTCAAAATGGATAGTGATGATCAAACTATTGAAAATAAAGACTGTTTCTGTGCTAACGATACTAAAGAGGCACAATTTGAATCTAGTTTTGCAAAATTATTTTTGGTGACAGGCTAGGTTCATCCTGGCCTATGAGGTGGTATAATCTCGACTCATGATAAACAATGATTGAAAACATCATTGTAACCTGGTTGTGAACTTCCATACAAGTCAGATTGGAAAACAGGAAATGGACAAGTGAGGTTCTCATTCAGCGATGGATTGAGGAATTCTGTCGCTTCAAAGGATAAAGTCACAGCGGTCAGCAGGAAGGCATGACAAAGAGAACAATTCGATGATATGGAACCTGGCACACAGAAAGCAAAAATCCTACAATTTAAGTCTTCAAAAAAAGCTATAGATGACGGAAAATCAATCAGTGAAACTTAATCAAAGCGACTGACTAACTTCTAAATACTTACAAAGCACACAAATTTTAATACAGAATATGTGTGTATCCAATGAAGTACATCATAATGAGAAAACTTTGCCACATTCCAAATAATTCCAAAGTGGAAGTTTTTCAAGTAGGAATATTCATTCTTTAAAAAAAATTAGATCCAATATGACAAGAATATTTAGACATCTTATCACCAGATGACTGGCTAACCATGACTCAAATTCAATCTTAGTGCAACCTTGTGCATGTACAAATATTCGTAATAATAAAATTTTCAGAGTTGCAAGCGGTCCACCATAGTTGCCCACATTATCCTCTTAAGATATTCCCATAAAGGTAGTCACGTACTTTTGAGAAGGCTGTCGTATCGGCTGCGATCAGAAGAACCGATTGACTTCCAGAACGCCGCACTTTCCGATCCTTCGTTCACCTCGATCTCCGACATTTTCCAATCAGAACTGGACTTCACCGATAGCCTGACAAGAAGTAGTCAGTGACTGCATATTTTAGCTCATAACTAAAGGAATAATACCTGAGTTTCTATCATTCACTTTATGGATGATTATTATGTTTGGTTGGCAAAAATTAATTTGACCATAAGTATGCTACTTTTGACAATATTCAAAGGATCGACAAGGTGTCTATCTTGCATTGATGCACTTCACACAACTTGATAGATGAGTTTCTGCTATATCAATTATAATACGTTCCGTTATCTACTGTGAACAAGTCTATATTCCAGAGCTATTTCTTATATCTGCTTAGATTTGGACATTTACAAGGTCTATCTATATAAAGTACACAACGTAACCCAGCAGGTGTTTTTAAATGGTCAGTAACTCAGTATGTAATTGGTTGCTCTTTTTTGAGCACTATCAATCTTAATTTGAAATCTGCTGGCTGAGTTCCACATATATGCAAGAGCGCACCAGGTGTTGACTTTTCGAGTTACTTGATCATTATTTCCTTAGAGTTGAAGTTCTTGCTCTGCATTTACATTAGTGATGATGAGCATGAATTCTAAACAATAATACCGCAAGAAACGATGATGCGGTGATGTGATGATGCGATGATGTGATGATGCGATGATGTGA
>JAQFXW010004793.1:0-10818 GCA_034693945.1 Dendrobaena attemsi
CCTACTGCCTAGTGTGACTGTGTTGTCACTCATCCAGTGGTGGCGATCTTCTCTGACAGGTGGAAGGACAGTCTGCATGCATTACAACGATTACATTTTACTGAAGTTACCAATTCTCTCCACTACGTTTCAGTGAACACTCTGCTATAATAATAATTATTATTATTAGGTTAGAGTAGGTCTAGTAATAAAACCAATAAAACCAGGTTAGGAATAAATCAATTAGGCTATAATCTGTGCTTATGGCGTTCCTAGTTAAGTAGGAACGCCATAAGCACAGATTATGGCCTAATTGATCTATTCATAACCTGGTTTTATTGACCTAGCTACATGTAAGCCTAAACTAGTTGCGCGGTTATTATCACTCGTAGCCGGTCGATTCGCAAAGTGTCGTCTGTTTAGTCTCACGAGATGCATCCTAAAGCAGAGGAGTAAAGTATTATCAACCTACACAGAATTTCCGTAAAAAAACTTGTTAATTTATCGCTATGAATAGGCCTACTGATTGCGAGTACAGGAGGTCCCCTATTTTCCGCCACAGAAAGCCCTGCGTTGAAAACGAAAGAGATAGTAGCTCTGCCGGCGTTCTGCGCAGCCAAAAAGGCCCTACACGCGTTTGAATGCGTAATAACACTTAACGCAATGTCGAGGGGAATTTACTTCCTCACTAGACGACCGTTTATATATCGTTGAGATCGAGCGATGCACTCAGACCTCGCTATCTCGCTGTCTAACGTCACGTAGGCCTACTTGTAGAACTGAACAATCGCCTAGACGTCAATGTAGACTCTCAGCAAACAACGGGGAAAACGTTGGTATGTTTTCTTTAACCTGAAGTTGTTAGTACTTCGTGGAAGCTTCGATTCCGTTTCACTTTTCTGCGGTGCATTGAACAGGTAGGTCCTGATATAATAATTATTATCTGGCAATATATCTCTCACTCTCTCTTATAGTGTTGCCCGTTGTGCAGAAATACGCACGGGAACGACCAATGATTACATAAGATAAGAACCGTAAGGTATGTAATGTAATGTAAAAACGGCGATTCATATAATTATAACACCATTGGAAGCGAGCTACTTCTACGGTGCTTTGCAGCTATGTCTGCAGTAATTGTCATGGCAAACGCTAACGCTAACGGATTTGTCTAGCAAGTAGGGCCTACAATTCTAACAGTTTTTTAAACGCGAGCAGAGTTTTCTCTTCCTGTACAGTATATTGGTGTCTTATATACTTTTTATTTTTATTTTTATTTATTCACACATTTCTATACCGCTCCTTCAAGTCTCCTACTACTCAGAGGCGGTCCCGACTATAGCTCAGAGGTTTGTCGGAGTTTACACGCCGAAGCGCCACGAGCAATTGTGAGTGAAGAGACTTGCTCAAGGTCCTTACGCGGCGGGTGGGATTCGAACCTGCAACCCTCCGGATGGAAGGCGACCACCTTCACCACTACACTACCACACCCCACTATTTATATTATTTGTTTTGACAGTTTTGTTAAATTGCATAGTTGATGGACAACCATTGTGTATAGCGTCAATATCAAAATAATTATTATAAGGGTGTCTGTTGCGAGGAAAGTGTGAAGCAGCGTCGTTGATCTAACATCTTGAAATCGATTATATGATGAACAATTATCTTGTTTGCCTCGACGTCTAAAGACTCCGTTAGGGACTTATCTAGCGAACTCCTCAGTGCCAGTTTCAAGCACGGATAATGGCGATGCTAATCATCTTCGATGTGTTATAGGTATATTAATATAGATTAATTGTAGGTCTACCAGTTATCCATTGCCGTCTCGATAAACATTATTCTGCTCGATTTAACACAACGTCAGGTACACTTGAACTCTTATAATGATTATTTATTGTTAGTCGGATGTTTAACATCACGCTATGACATTATACGTCGCTGACGACAGTTCACTTTAGACATTATAATAATATGCAAATTTGAATAGTCATTATACAGTAAAAGATATCCTATCACAACACCTACTAATCTCTCCACGACTTGCAGGAATCGGACGCGCAACACGATAAATATTGCGAATTAAATACAAATATATAACATGAGTATAGAACGATTTAATGGTATGAAATAGAAAAGTTTTAACCGTTGCTCTTCCGTCCTAACATCTCTCCGTCCTCAATGATGTCAATAAATATGATTAAATGTGTGACCTAACTGAGAATAGATTTAGTTCCAGTTTATTCCGCAGATTTCAAAAGCGCCTCTAAAATCCGCTGCTTCTCGGTTAATGCTCGTCCCGAACAGTGTTTTAGTTGTCGGGGGGTGGGGGGTGGTTGGACCACCCAGTTACTTGCCTGACCCCCTCAGTTCTCTTTGGGCTGGAAAAAGGAAAAAAAGAAGGAAGAAAAGGAGAAATCCGTGATAAAAGTGGACTTTTTTATTGAGAAATTCCAGTAAATGAGTAAAGAATGAGAAGATCATTAGTTTTTAGCTTGGAGAGTCGAGATTTTTAAGCTTCATATTCAGATCTCCAGTAACGATGATTTGCGAGTTGTAAAGCGCGAACTGTTGTTTAATTTTGTTTAACGATGTTTTCCAGAACATACATATTGGTAGTGTCGCCCCATTCTTAATCCAGATTTGTATTTCACATACCTTTTATCCTACATCTACCTAATGAGATGTTTTTATACGATATGATACGCTACATCCGGTCGCACTGGAACTTACACTGACCGACGTTCACAGCCACATTACCGCGTCCTATTACACTAACGCGTCCCATCTGATCTGATCCACGATAAAATTAACTTAAAGTAAACGTTACACCAGTAAATTCAACATAATTATAATTCGATAAGTCGATCGATCGATTGATCGGCACTAACGCTCTCGGAGCAAGAACAAGTTTTCGACTGCGTCCGTTAGGCGAGCTCCAATAAATCTACCTATATTACACATATTAAAATTGTATTAACTATTTGGCGCTATTAGTTGCATTGTAGAAGGGTTGGTTAGTCTAATTTTCCATTATTTTATTTCAACTTTTTAACTCGAAGCGAAACTCCGAACGCAATACAATAATATTGTTTCTATTGGAAGCGAACAATAGAAGTTACTTGCACGGGATATGGTACACAATAAGTGGGTTGCACGTGATAGGGTACGATTCTTTCTATTTTACGATATCGATCGCGTTTCGAGTAAGTAAGTAAGTGTATTTTTTTAAATTATATTCACTAGGTGTCGTATTTACTCGCATTAAGTATAATATAATAATAAGAGGTTGTTGATTAAAATAGCCCGTAATTTTTACGAGTTGCAGCTAATTTACAATAAACATTGTGTAGCATTCTTTGAATAGGAACAAGATTTCATTACAATTTTGACAGACTAACACATTATAATATTATAACTGCAGTTAATATTTTTTCAGGGTGTCGCAAAATTAGAGAGCGTGTTGTGCTTTACTTGTTTTGTGTTTGCTTGTTTTTAACGGTGTTCAATTGTTGTGTATCGCATCATCCACAGTTTAGTGACATCTTTTGTCTCCGTGAGATTCAGTGGCACAGTGGAATAGTCTCCGACCTGCGTCCGAATGGTTGCGGGTTTGATTCGGACTAAAGTATCTGCAAGTAACTAACTAACTATAATTGTACAAGGTGCTTCGTTGTATTAACTCTGGAGCAACTTCGGGCTGTAGTCAGGACCGTCTCTGTGTAAGAGTGAATTTGAAGAAGCGGTATAGAAATAAATAACAGATAATTATTTATTTATTAGATAATTTTATCGACATCTTACGGCAGCACAGGGAGTTGAAGTCTGCTGAAACGATTTTCAAACAGTTCTCTTCGCCTTATCCAAGGCTTGACACAAACTATTGATCACAATAAGCAGTTGCTCATGGCGCTTAGGCATGAAAACTCCGACACTCCCTCGGGCTGTAGTCGGGACCGCATCTGAGTAGTAGAGAACTTAAAGGGGCGGTATAGAAGTGCGTAAATAAATAAAATAAAGTTGGTTGTGTTATCAGTGGATGGGTTGAGATGATTAGGTCGTGTGTAACGACGCTCACTATCAGTTATAACTTCTTGTGTCGCCGTTAATTCTGCACTCTGCTGGTGATAGTCGTAAGACGTTATAATTGGGAGGGTAAAGCAATCGTCTGGTTTATAACAGTTATAATTTGGGGCGTTGTAGTGTAGTGGCGAAGGTCCCCGCCTTGCAATTGAATCGAATGTTTGCAGGGTCTAATCCCACCTGTCGCGTAAGGACTTTTAGCAAGTCCTTCACTCACAAAAGATTTTTGCTCGTGGCGCTTTGATGTGTAAACTCCGATGCACCTCCGTGCTTTAGTCGGGACCGCCTCTGAGTAGGAGACTTGAAGGGGCGGTATAGAAATGTATGAATAAATAAATAAAATAAAATAAATATAATGCTAGTGTCGTTAATCTTCTAGACACCCTAGTATCAATTAATCACAACTTTATAGATGCTGATTTCACGTTGGAGTCCCTATAATAGACTTATCAACAGAACGGAATTAATTTTGTTTGCTAGCATCGTCCAATACAATAAAAGCTGTCTTGTCATACTTTTGTTAATTGGTAGATGATAATAATTATTTTTTAACCTGTGTCCAGTTCTTTATCGACATCATTTTCATTGTTTCTTTCCTATCGGAATCTATCGAGAAAATCTCAAATCATTTTTTTATAGACTTGAGATACAATAAGCAAATTAAACATTATGTCAGCTATGGCTTTCGTTTCAATTGCAAATATCAACGTGTACCTAAAGCAAATTGAATATTCTATTAAATCAGAGATTATGTGAGAAGGCAATTGAACCTCAAGAGACTCATTTAGGATCATCCCTTATGATTAGATGCATGAGCAGCATGACTGCCATTTAAAAGTTACAATTTCTTACTGCTAATTCTTATTGAAACCGAAATTAGCACATGATCTTTTATAAAAATAAGATAATTTCATGCAATAAATTTTCATCGTTCTGCCTTCGGTGGCCCCCTATCGGAGGCTGGGCCCAATGCTCTAAGCATAATGAGCATACTGGTTAATCCGGTCCTGTACATTCCATATTTCACATGAACTATCATTGGCAATCAGTGCGTTTTGGTGATGTTGTGAACGGTACCTTAACTGCACATGCTGCTTAGTATGAATGGAGGGCTTCACCCTAACATTGCCCGCACAACCCCAAAGGTAGCATAGATCTTCTCAGGTATTGATAGAAGAGTACATGTACCTACCGTGTGTTTCTTGCACCCTTGTTCTTCTTGGGTGGCAGAGAGCTTCCCTTACACCCGTCACATGGATCTCGCACAAACTCGACTGTAGAGGAACTGAACAAAAGTAGATTGCGTCCAGATTCCTCCTTCCTTGTATGATTGAATTGCCGTAAGTTTTCACAAAAGTGGCTTTGTAATATTTTGATCAATTTCTATTTTTTGTAATTATACTAGGATTCCATACAACAAATTGGTGATTAATTTTGATAGTTTAGCTTTTTTACGGAAGCTAGACATTGAATAACTTTCAGGTTAAATTAGAAAGTAGAGCCTTAGCTGTTATTGACAAAAAGGCGAAACTGTTCATCGGTGTTCTTCTTAGGCCGAGTCAAAGCATTACACTTTTTGATTCATCATGAGTTCATTAAGCTTCTCGCTAAAATGCTGTAACTTTTCTTGAATTTAACGACTTGCTTATGAGAAACAATGAGAGCAGCAACCCTCGTTCATTGATCTCTTTATATATAACTTCGATCAACTAGTATGAATGAATAGTTACAAAGGTGTTTGCTTTGATTCTTATTAATTGATCTGCATGGTTAAAGGTCGAGCTCCAAACTTCAAAAATTGTTCTTCAGGAATTCAAGTGATACTGTGCGTCCTAGCGTGTTCTTAGTTGCCATGCTTGTCTTATGTTATAATCTTACGTACATATTTCTATACTGCCCCTTCAAGTCCACTACTTCTCACAGGTGGTCTTGATTACAGCTCTGATGCGTGTCGGAGTTTACAAGCTGAAGCGAAACGAAGCAGTTGTGAACTTGTGATTGACAAACTTGTTCAAAGTCCATTTACATATAAGCGTGTGGCTTTGGTCTAAATCATGGTCTTCCTCAAGAACTTTTTCAGCTACCTTCAAGAACCTACCCAAAGCGCTCCCAGTCCAACCACGACAATACAATTTAGACTTCAGAAGTTTGAGGATGGCATCCTTGCCATTTCTAGGCAACAGACGTATCTCCAATGGAAACCCATCCCAGATAGGGGGCCAACAACAGAGGAAGCACAGCACTGTTGAGTAGAGGTGCTAGAGCGGGGAATAAAAAACTGGTCACGAGGAGAGGAACGAAGGGCTCTGCGACTTGCCATATCAGTGACAGAGCGACATAGCTCGCACAAGTAAGGCCGTGAAGTGCATAAAAGGCATTTCCAAACTACGACAGCTACATGTATTCTGTAATTGATGCGTTGTGGAATTGGAAGCCAGTTAAGTGTACCCCGCATAAATGCAGAGACAGAGGAATGCGAAGTACATGTATAAGACTCGCAGCAGAGCGGAGAACCCGGTCAAGACAAGCAGTCAGGGCATGAGGTAGACTAGCCAGTATAGAGCAGCAATGATCCAACTGGCTGGTGACAAAGGCATGAACGAGTGTAGCAGAGGCGTCATGAGATAATTAGCGAGAGATGACACGCAACAGTACTGACGAAGCTGATAACAGCAACTACGAGTAATTTGGTTGATGTGAGGGGAGAATCGTAATTCTTCTGTTGTAATTTCAAGGTTCCGGACAATCTAAGAATACGACATGAGGAAAGGTTTCTACTATCACATCCCGGTCAATTCACTAGCCCAGCTAGCTACCATTATTGGTAGCACGCCCGCCGTTTGTTTGCATGGTACCGAGTACGAACCCGATGTATGCCGACATTCGGATATTTAACATCTCGGCCGCGTGTTGGCATGGTACCGAGCCGTGTATGGAACCTGCGACCCTTCGGACGCAAGGCATCGACTATCCCATTGCTCCACACACGCCCCATGTGCTAGCCCGAGATGTTAATCTCTGAATGTCGGCAGACATCTGGTTAGTACTGGGAACCATGCGAACACACGGCCCGACGCGCTCCCAATGTAGCTAATTGGGCTAGTAATATTGATGTCATCTAACGAAATAAGAAAAAAGTAATTATTGTGTTTTTCTAACATCGTGTGGCTATCAGAGTGAGGACATTGCTCAACTGCTTGATTGTGTTCACCCTTATTAACAAAGCTGAGATATGTAATGGTAAAGATGGAAAGCAATCAGCGTAGACACCGTTGAATCTTACCACGTCTCGAAACGGCGCCATGTCTTTGCGCAATTGATTCTAGCCACCCCTTACGGTAACTGTCGCCAGCATTTTAGTCACCTTTAAATCCTATTTACCAACCATACATACGAAATTTGTGCATTCCCTTAGCCTTATACGAAATTGGGGTGTTTGCATTTGATAATTACTGTTATACATTGTTATTCAAAAAAGGTTACAGAATCTGCTTTTGATTTCATCAGGGGTCATCCATTAAGTTAGTACTTAGGCAAAACTTTAAAAAAGTTGACCCCTCCTCTTCAGACATATTTTCTACCCTTCCCCCCACACGTATAAGCACATTTTACGACCACACCCCTCCACCTTAGCCCGTATATCGCCTTTGAGAAGATGATTCAAGTCACCCTTATAGTCTCCAGCATTTAGACAAAATTGCACTTTATTTTATTGTGACTCCTCATAACCAAGTGATATGTACTAACGATACTTGACCGTATTGTGTGTGAACCTGTATATTCGGGACCTTGGCGTACTTGTATATGAATCAACAAAGTCGTAAAATAATAGCACAGTCTGACATCGTCACTTAGTTAACGAAATTGACCACCCTTTATAAACTTTGATTCTTAGCACCATTAAATCGTATTCTTAAAATATTATGTAGGTCCGTCGAAAAAGTTGCAATTAGTGGAAGTATTGAATCCGTAAGATTTCACTCTTATCTGGAATAGAAGTACACTGGAACGCGAGAAATTTGGATAGCGAGAAATCCGCGAGAAATAAATACCTATAGCGAGTAGCATGCGAGATAATTTAGACCCCGCAGCTGGAGCTTACGACGCTCTCCCAAGCCCCCTTGTCGTTAGGGGCCGGGATTGTGCAGTTGTAAAATTGCTTTAAAAAGCCCTGGCCTCATGATATTTAGTGGGCTTCCCGTTTGGGTCCGCTTTGTGCCCAATGGCGACTTGGTCTTTTCCTTTCTATTCTTAAGACTGTCTTGTTTTACCGTGGTTTAACTTTTGAGTATAGCCAACTCTAAGGGGCGCTACAGAAATTAGCTGTAAGCCTGTAATAACAATAATAACAATTGCTCTACGGGGAGGGGCTAAGTGGATAAGAGAAAGGTAGGAAGAATCTAAGATCTAACATAAAATCTTGTACGCAGACTCTATTAGCATTCGCCAGATGGCGTAGTTAAAAGAGGCGATTCGGCGTATTAACTCCGACGCAGCATCAGCTGTCGTCGGGAGCTCCTCTGACTATACTTATCGTAGTGTGGATTAGATGATAGAATCAATTGATATTGCAAACTGGGACCAATATATTAAGATCCTTGCTATTACCTTTAGTAGATATTTCAAAAGCTGATTCGTTTACGCAATTTTTGTAAACTTTCGACGGAGGATTCTCAGAAAGGAAGCGAGCATTGAAAGACTTAATCAAAGTGTCGATTTCTTTCCTTTTTTCTTTTAAACTGTCGACGTAGGATTCTTTTCTTTTTCCTCTTTTATCTCTCATTTTCTACTGCGTGTCTTACTCTATTCCGTCAATCCCAATTTCTCTTCCTCTGCACAAAAGACGCCCGGAGCGGTTTGCCTCCTCTGCCCCATCGGTATCGCACCACTGTGTTATTATGAAACAATGAAACTCTGCTATTGAATAATCTCTGTTTAACACAGCGTTGACAAACAGCAGGCAACCAAACTAATAGTTTCACAAACATTCTTAAAATGCCAAATCAAAATGTGAATTTATCATATCACTCAAGTTTAGTTTAAGTTTCTTTCCAATCAGATCAACTCATAATGGTATTGCTAAATTGAAAATGTCAAATAGTTGTCCATAAATATACACAAATCATAAGTAATTTATTTCGGTAACCAAGACGTGCATATTTTGTTTACATACAACTGATAAACAGATGGTTACCCAGGAGACCCAGAAGGGGTCATTGACCCCGCAAGCATTATGATAAAATTATTCCAAACATTATGATAATACTTATCATATTATAGTTTACAAACCAAATCAAATCATGTATTGCATTCAGCATACAAATCGTAATAACCTCTGAATGTACAAAACAAAAGACAATCAAATGTTTGTTAATCTCACACAAATAATGTAAATGTTATACAGCAGGCAATTCAATTTATGGTATTCAGCACTTTAAAATAAAACCATTTTCAACACCTTTTAATCGGTTTCTAAGAAAATTAGATATACACTAGTTTTCAAAGAAACAGATTAATTCAGCCTTGAGTTAGCCTGTATATTATGATAAGTATTGTGATAATTTTTCAGTATTGTAGTGAACTGTAAAAGGCGGTGTAGAAATACACCACACATACAATACGTACATTAAATCAGTGGATCAGATAAAATAAGATTTTTTATTATTTCTTCCGATAAATTAAACACCTTTAAAATATTATTCAGGAACTTTATATGTAAGTATGTTATAAATTTTGAGAAGCAATCCGCGATTGGTAGGGCGTAGAAACAATAAGATACCTCTCATATTCAAAACATGGTTGTAAATAAACCGAACAAATTTTTGTCCCGACGGCAACGGCCTCTGTTGTCATAAGCTGTCGTTAAACTGATGAAACACACACCTACACACACACACACCTACACACGCACAACTTAAGGAAACCTTTATTTCTCGACTATTGTGCGCTATAATACTATTATTAGGCCTACTAATGCATCTTCAAAGGCTAGCTCGTCTATATCAATTCGAATAATGCCTATAATTCGTAATGGCTACTTTCACTCGTAGCCAAAAACGCATTCCCAATTACTGTATGTTGTAAATGAAGAATGGCAGTATACACCAGCTGTATTAACTATAACATTTATTATATTTATGTATCTGATTAATAACAGTATTATCTGTAACTCTTTCGTTCGGTGAGCCATGGACGCCAGTTATAAGGGTCCATTGCCGAGCATGTATCTAACCTGACTAAGTCGAGCTTATATCATCTGCGACGTATTCGTGCTGTAAAACGATTATGTTCCTTCTTCGACTGTAACCACCATGATTCAGTGAATCGTTCATTCGTTTGTTTCGATACACTCTCATAAAGAGCGTTGTTGCATAATAGTAAGCACAGCTGATGTAGGCCTACCGTTACGAGTACATGTATTCCAAAGCCACGCGTACATGTACATGTAGTCACTATGTCTAAAATGTAATTGTGAACGATTTAAAAGTGCTCAATTTTCGTGAAAGTGTTTTCTCACATAGATTTTAGTTTATGTTTTTCTCTTTAGTCCAAGAACCGATTGGCGTATCAAAACAGTTCAACTGCATCTGTTACATCAAAGGCTGTTGACATCAGCGAGATGGTCTACCTTTCGTTTTTTACTAATCATCAGTTTAATGTCGTCCTATGGCATCACAGGCCGTTAACGACAATTCAATATACAAAAACAAACACTAATAGAATTCAGCAATATACACGACAGCTATATATATATATATATAT